>BQNB010011378.1:0-81616 GCA_026074375.1 Tanacetum coccineum | reverse complement strand
ATAATACCTTTAACAATTGTTATCACCCCGTTATGAACTCCAACCTAGCCTCTACTTCTAACAGTCAACTCGAACTTCCCCGCTTCATAACCAATCCTCATAATAATGATACGCGGAGCGTTGACGAATTGGCTCGAGACAAGGCGGGTGAAGACAATGACGTGAGAGAGGACAATCAACAATCGGGTGGTGACTACTCGGAGGACGAGGAGGGGGATAATGAGGAGGTGCAGGATGAGTCGGAGGAGTCGGAGGAGTCGGATTAGGCGTTTTGTGGTTTTGTCATGTTTGTATCATGGATTTGTTAGACTTATTACTTTTAGACTTGTTATGTTTGTATCGTGAATTTGTAACACTTGTGAAACTTTTAGACTTGTTATCGTATCGTGGATTTCTTGAATAGTAATTTATCGTATCGTGGATTTGTGGTATTGTAACGTTTAATGATTTGTTATTGTATCGTACGGTGGATTTGGCGAATTCTGGATTTGATGAAACGTAGATTTTTTTCCAGAAAAATTTCCGAAAAAAATCTGGAAAAACTGCAGCTGCCAATATTTTTTTAATGCCAGGTTCATGTTAGGGTCGACATTGTCGACCCTAAATTCGTACTTTGGGTCGACAATGTCGACCCTAGTGTTAGTGGAATATCTACCAAAATTATAATTAAACAACTGCATTATAATTAAACAACTTTGGGTCGACAAAGTCGACCCAAAACCCAAAGAAGATGTCGACCCAAAATTAGTGGATTACCCACGTGGATTTTAGATGTATTATATATTGGGTAAATAAATAAATTAATATATTATTTATTTAAAAGATTTATTAAATAGAAACGCTAAGGGTCGACATTGTCGACCCAAAGCTTTAAAAGGATGTCGACCCAAAAATGGAGTCAAAGAGTCCCACTAAAAAGTGGTGGCCCCCATATGTCGACCCAAGTATCAAAGGTATGTGTCGACCCAAAAATTTTTGGGTCGTAATATTTGGAACGCCAATTTTGGGTCGACTTTGTCGACCCTTAGACCCTAGGGTCGATTTTCTTTGTTTTTTAGGGTCGATTTAGTCGACCCGAAGTATTCATTTTGTTGTAGTGATGTGACTCTCCTTTTTATAGAGATGAGGGGGAGGGAAAACCGACTCCAACAAGGAGTTTAAGTCGGCTTGTGATACAAGAATTAGAAAACGTTTCCTAATGCTAATAGACTTGGCTAATATAAGTTTGAACTTAACACGTAGACCCCTAGACTTATTCGTAATAGGCTAATATAGTGACTAAACTCGTAACAAGCTCGTTTTTATATTGATTAGCAACAATTAAACAACACTTGGTCATATATAGGAAATCTCTTTCAGGAGGATACATATACTTTTTTAGTGATTAAACAAATAACTTGATGATGTACTTCACCCAATACAAATAAAGTTCTCTAAAAATAAGATATTTCTTTAACAAGACTAATATAATTGAGTTTTTAGATCAATAATGTAAGGTCAAGTATTACTAAGATTGGAAAACTGTAAGCAAGAACCAAGGCTTGGTACGAATTTGACTTTTGCATGTTATAATATGATTAAGTTAAAAAACTATCTTACACGTTCTGCATAAAGTATTTTAATATAATAAAAAAGTCAGACCATTAATAATCATGATCTCGATTTAACTAAATAATGCGATGACTATAACAGATCACCATTTATATGTCTCATTTTAAATCCAATGATTGACTTGTGCTATTGGGCTCATTTCCATTTTACCTGAAAAAAATGGCACGACTAAACAACCATGTATCATGGTGGCGGAAAGAGATGGTGAGGACCAACAATGACGAACTTACTCTGGGAGCATTTGTGATTACCTTCGCAATAGTCATATTGGGTATTCTTTGGTACAAGAAGACAACTTGGAGCCCGTCTAATGGTGCGCTATCGTTGCCACCAGGTCCCAAATCCTTGCCAATTGTTTGGTACCTTCCATTTCTTAGTCCTGATCTGCACAGACAGTTCACCGACATGGCTCAAACCTATGGCCCCATCTTCAAGATCTATTTGGGAAGCAAGCTTTATATTGTGATAAGCAACCCAGAATTAGCAAAGGTGGTGTTTCGTGACCAAGATGAGAATTTTTCTAATCGGAACGCGGTAATTGCTACCTCAATAGTCTCTTACGGAGGTCAAGATATAGTATGGTCCGACAATAACTCAAAATGGCGTAACCTTCGTAAGATATTTGTTCAAGAGGTTCTGAGCAACAAGAATCTACAAGAGTGTAGCTCTTTCCGAAGGAATGAAGTTAGAAAAACCATCAAGAATGTTACTAGCTAAGATAGGTAAATATCAACAATATAGAGAATTTCTTCTCACCGAGGCAAATGTTCTAACAAGCATGGCATGGGGAAACTCATCTCTAGAAGAGGCAAAAGATGGCCATATTGTTGCAGAATTGCACATGGCGGTTTCAAAGATCTTTGAGCTAATGGGAAAACCGAATGCGTCTGATTTTATCCCAAGTCTTGCATGGCTTGATCTTCAAGGTGTTGTGCGGGATATGAAGAGGGAATTTCAACGGATGGATCAAATTTTCACATTATTTATTAATGATCGGATTAAATCTAACTCCAAAAGGTCAAAGGATGCAGTCCGCCACGGCAGAAAGAAAGATCTTTTACAAATACTATTAGAGCTCAATGACCAAAAGGAGGCTACATCGCTTAGCATTACACAAATTAAGGCACTTCTCATGATAAGTTTTTTATCATACATTGATTTGTTATAACAAACAAACAAAATATGAACATGACCACCTTTTAACTCGAGTTGATTACAATAAGGTTTAAACTTTGTTGTATCAGGACACTATGGTTGCAGGAACAGACACAACAACAACACTAATAGAATGGGCAATGACAGAGATTTTGAAAAATCATAGCATAATGAAAAAGATTCAAGAAGAACTAGAGAATGTGGTAGGAGTAAACAACATGGTCGAAGAATCTCATCTCCCACAACTAAAATATTTAGATGCAACAATTAGGGAAACATTTCGGTTGCACCCTGTAGTCCCTTTGGGACTCCCGAGATCACCAAACAAAACTTGTACGGTAGGTGGATACACTATCCCAAAAGGTTGAGTACCGTCTTTCATAGACTGTTTTGGCAATCCAACGGATCCTCGCAGCTGGGACAATCCCTGGTATTCAAACCGGAAAAGTTTTTGACTAACGAGGGTGAACAAACAAATGGGATTTCACAGGTAACAATATGAAGTTCCTCCCATTTGGATCAGGGAGAAGATTGTGTCCTGGTTATCCGTTGGCTGAGAAAATGCAAATGTATATCTTGGCTTCGCTCTTACACTCTTTCAATTGGACCTTGCCAAACGGTGAAGAGCATAACCTTTTCGAAAAATTTGGAATTACCCTAAGAAAAACAAATCCACTCATTGTTATCCCATCTCAAAGGTTGTCCGATGTGAGCCTGTACATGTAATAACATTGGTGTTTACGGTTTCATTTTATGAAACAAGTTCTTTGCTATGTTGATTAAGTATGTACCAGTTTTATTGGTCCTGTATTTTGTGTATGGTGACTACTGAATAAAATTTTGTTGCCTCAAATTTTACATACTTACGATCTAATATCAATTTTAGGAATATTTAAAAGTTCTAATTTTTCTTTGTACATGCGTGTTATATAAAATCTGATTTTCCTTACATATATATGTTTTATACATGTACATATGCCACTGCATGTGTATCAGTTTAAGTTACTTTTAAGAAAGTTTTGTGCCAAAGATAAATAATCATACTGTCATTAAGATTACATGTTAAATAGAGGGTGTCATTTACTCATATAGCAAAATCTTAACACCATGTTCCAATAGGTCTATTTGGAACCTAATTAGTGTTATATGTAAGTACATAGTTTTGCAGAATGGATTCTATGTATTGCCAATCGTGCAATACAAAGATGAGCTTAGGCTCTTTTGTGTTTTAAAAGTCATTTAGATGTGTTATTTTGGTATCCTTAGAGCTTTCTATTCAAAGAGAAAATAGCAAAATTGTTACGGCTTGCATCTGAAAATACAAGTTGCAAACTCTCCAAGAAGAACAACTTTGCGAAAGATAGAAAAAGCTAAGGGAGATTTCGACTTTCTACAACTATTATTCTGAACTAACTTAAAGGTTGCGAACAATCAAAACGACTGATTATATGAATCACAATATTTTGGTGTAGAAAGATTGGTTATAAACAAAGTACGATCTCATGTTCTAATCAGTCTGCCTTATGTTTTGATTTGTATGTACGTATGACCCGTGTTTGTACACTTAAATGTTCCTTTATTTATTAAAGGAATAATGCATTGGGAGGCCACCAAACTATTAAACGTTTAACTTGTAGGCCACCAAGTTATTAAAGTTAACTTATAGGCCACTCAAATATGTGTTTTTTTAGTAAATGGTTTGCCCGGTAAAATATTATTACACCAAAAAAACAATTAAGTTTAAAGGATGTAGGTGGATCATGGATCTCAACCCAAACTCAGGCGAAACAAACGCACCAGTTGTGCTTTAAACTTAACCTATCATAAAAATTAAATGCCAAACTTATGAGACCCACATACGCTATCTAATTTGACCAGGAAGACAAATATCAAAAGAATTAGCAAACTTCATTTGAGTATCAGTCAAACCACAATCATCAAAGTCATCATCATCGTATGGGTCATAATTGCAAGTATCTTTCAATTGTTCAAAGTTCCTGAATTTCCCAAACCACAACCACTTTTAGTTAACCTAGAAACGCGATGATTCCGTAAAACCCATCAGTTTTGTTGAACCATCGTCCCCTTCACTAGCACTATCCTGCATATAACAGATCCATCAACTTTAGCGGCTTTTCTTCATTATACCACAAGCACAAGTTTTCTCATCAACAATTGTTTTTTCTATGTCCATTATCCTTTCTTGCTAGAGGTGGTAACCTACCAAATGCCGTCAGATGAAGTTACTTAAATAGAAGATACCACGTTCAGAACTGGCCTATTCTCAGGCCAACTTTGAATTCCACCCATCCGATCGAACTCATCATCGTTATTCAAACCGTAACAGCATCAAAACGGGTTTATAATTACATTGCGCTTTTCAATTCAACTTGCTTTTTTCTACCACTAGAGCTAGCACCATTCTTTTTAGAGACATGTTTGTATTAAACTTTTTTTAGTCAGCTTAAACTGAACTTTAGAGCCCAACTTCAGACCAACATGAACTCCTTCAACATCTTGTCTAGGACTCTTCGAATTCTTCAACACATCCGAGACAATTTTCTTAGGACATTCATCCAAGACGTGACCAAAAACCTTGCAACTTGAGCATCTAGGAGGTGTACGCTCGTACTCAACGCGAATAGTGCTTATAGTATAAGTCTCACCCACAAATTTAGGAACATCAACCAAGAGAGTGTCTTTCAACTCTACATCAGCTCATAACTCAACCATAGCTCTTGCGTAACTCGACCTACCCTAAGAATCCATAAACATAGCTGATGTATAAGAGTCTAGCATCAGAGGAGTGTCGAGTTTGGTTGCAATAGCACTCAAACCATCTTCCGTGAATGCGATAATAGGGATATCATGAACTATCACCCAAACAGCAATAACATACGTTCCTCCTTCATAATGTTTCGCATAATTGCACCGTTCAATGTGTTCGAAAGAGTACTTGGACCATAATTCAGCCCCACATTCATGTCCAACTTTGTATCCACATTAGATGAATTTGTATTCCCCTTGAGCATGAGTAGAACCACCACTTTTTTCCTTAATACCTCGCTCCCCCCCCCCACTCCCTTTGGGACTCAAAAAGCTTCCTTCCATATTCACTGATAACAAACCATGCACAATATCGACCACAACTGATTCAACACTCCCACAATAAATCAGCAAGAACACAATACCAACAAATTGTCAAAATCCACGTCTAATAATACCAAAGAGGAACAAACTATAGCACAATATATAATAATAAGCTCCCAGTAACAACACAACACGACTGGACAAAATAAAAAACCCTAAACGATCAAAATCAACAAGGGTTTACAATAAGATCACCAACACTGAAATGAAAATGCAGCAAGAACAAACCTAAACGAGTTTAATTCAAACATTTCCGAGCACCTTACACAACGAATGAAGAATAACCAACTAGATCGACTAGGGTTAAACAATAATGCAACACCACAAGATACTAATCACGACCAATAAATAAAACCCTAAAACAGAAGTATTAAAGATCAAATTAGAGAACAGATCACTTATAAGCCATACCCTAAAAGATGGATTTAAAAAAACCCAAAAGCTATTTTCAAAAACCGCCAAAAAAACAAAACAAACTAAACAATTCAAAAACGAGACGAGAGTAATGATTAACACATGATGCACTAGTACACAAATCATATTTTAGAACGGTTATTTTGCATTTTTTTGAAGCGGTTTCAAACCGTTCTATATGAGACTGTAGTAAATAATGAGATAGTTCTTTTACCACGGTTTTCAACCATTCTAAATAAATGCATTTTTTACAACGTTCATTTAGAACGAGTTCTAAAAAGGGTGTCGAATAAAGTTTTATTTTTTATTTTTTAAAGCTTTCACAATACATGTTTTTATAGCTATTATTGTTGTTGATCATTTATCTTTATGGATTTTGAGAATCTTGCCATCCGAGTGCAATTGGTGCATGCGTGGTTTTTAATCTTCTGTTGATCTTCTAGTAGGTACAGATTTATGCGGTCAACATTGTGAGTAGATTTATTACCTCATATGAATTTGTATGGAGTGTATCAAAACATGTATCTTAACATCAGAAAAGAGTCAAAAGAATATTAATAAATATAACAAAAACACGAAATCTACAACACAACATGAAACATAAAAAAAACCCACAAATAAAAGATGCGAAAGAAAAACCCTCAGCCGTATTAAATAATGAATGATGAAGACGTTTAAAATCTTAAGTGTATCTAAAGAATGAAAGATGTTTCACAAGATCTGCACAAGATAAAACATATGAAAAGCATTAGCTAGTTGTTTCAAGTATAAAGAAAAAGAAAAAAAATACACTAGTTGTAGATACAAAGTGAAAGCAAAGTGTGTAGTTTGATTATATAAACAAATAAAGAGAGAAGAAAAAAATGAAAAAAAGATAAAAGGAGGGAAAATCCCGGCTTCTTTTATGTGAAATTTTTTGAAACGAAAAAAAGGAAATTTTTTGGGACGGTTTACTATTGACCGTTTTAAATAATGTCCAAATAGTAACAATCGTTCTAAATAACTAATTATTTACAACGCTTTGTAATATAACCGTTTTAAATAACACTTTTATATTAACTAAAGCGGTCAAATGTAACAACCGTTCTAAATTGGTCGTTCTAATAAATGTTTTGTGTAGTAGTGATGTTAATGCACTAAACACGATTGTTAATGAACATGTAGATTTATCAGGTTAACAAAAAAACAAAAACAATTTAGGGTTGTTATTGGATCGTCAAAATTACCACAATGATAGAGGATTTTTTATGGGTTTACCCAAATATGTGTTTATTTTCGTTTTTATCACTTTTGATTTAATTATTTTTGAAAAACTTTGAAACAACAAGAATAAACCTAAACATAACATAGAAAAACAATAAAACTCATTATTAAAATATAAAATATCAATTTGTGCCATCATTCGAGTATAATTTATTTAGTTGAAAGCCATTTGGTATTATTTAACGATGTTTTACGTTTAAATTCTTAGATTTATTGTTTCGATTTTCTGAAAATTTACAGCAAGTAATTTACGCGAAACTGGTATAAACAGAAAAACAAACACATATTTGAGAGGCATATGATTTAGTTTGAATAATAAATGAGTGACCTAAAAGAAAAAGTTTAAACTACTGCTAAAAAAATGTCATTAGCAACAATTATTTAGCAACAATAATGTAATCGTTGCTAAATTGTGCATTTGACATCTAATTTTAGCAAGGAAAATCTTAACAAAGATGTAATTTTTTTAGCAACAAAAAATTAGTTGGTATTTCTACAAATGAGCATAAATATTTGTTGTTAATTTAGCAACGACTAAGTAATTTCGTTGCATTATCAAATTAGCACCGGGTGGAATTAGCCCCCCCCCAAAACTTAACCAATCAAATATGATGCTAATCGATCGGTGCTAATCACGAAGAAAGCATTGAAATTGCTTAGTGGTTTGTTCTAAAATAACAGTAAATATAAATGGTCATTTGTAGAAAATACCAACTAATTTTTTTGTTGATAAAAAATTTCAACTTTAATTAATAGTTTTCCTGCAAAATTATAGTGCTAAATGCATAATTTTTAGCAACGATTTTTTATTGTCTTGTTAATAGGTATTTTATTTCGAGTAGTGACTTTGGTGACCTCCCATACGTAATATAACATATTAATATAATATTACATTTATAAAATTTTACTGTAACTACTATATTTTGTGTCGGACAACAACCTGAGAACATATTAAATCGAATGATACAACAATAATATTGGAATGAGAAAAAGCAGTAAAGATCGTGATTCACGCCAATCACCGTAATATTTGGTACTCACTCGTCCCATATTAAGTGTCCACAATGGAATCTTTTAAGCTTCTTTTTTCAATCAACTTTGACCATAAATTATTTTTGTTTGAGTTACATAAATGATTGAACGAAATTATACCAACGAAAAATGATATTGCCAACACTCTATCCATTCATATATCTTGCATCAAGTATCATATAACATAAGAAGAAATCATTAAGATCAAAGTTGAAGAAAAAATATTTTGAAAAAGTCAAGTGGACACTTAATGTGGAACGGAGGGAGTAGTTGGTAATTCCCTTGGTGGAGATAATACAAGATGGTTTCACTCTGCTACTACATATATAGTACTACACCCCGCTCATTTTGACTTATAAAATACATTATTGTAAAGTAGATTCGAACTTCATTGTCTTGTCTGAACCGGACAAAGGTATCTATTATTACAAACTACTCCGTAACAAGCATGGAAAGATCTGGGCTATAAGTGCACCTGTACACTTGTACCACTGAACTCACATTCACTATTTGCAAAAAATGACACAACTAAATAAGGATAACGAGATCATAATGCTAGTCGTCACAATTTCGGTACTAATCTTGGCCATTTTATGGTACAAGTTAACCCGCACTAGCTCATCGCCACCATTGCCACCAGGTCCCCGTTCCTTGCCAATTGTCGGGTACCTTCCGTTTCTTGGTCCCGACTTGCACATACAATTCACTAACATGGCAAACACCTATGGCCCCATATTTAAGTTCTATCTGGGAAGCAAGCTTCACGTTGTGATAAACACTCCAGAGTTAGCAAAAGAAGTGGTTCGTGACAACGATGGAACCATTTGTCTAACCATGATCTGTAATAACACCGTCGTAATTTAGGTCAATGTATGACATTAAGAAATTCATAATTTAGTTTAGGTTTTACGCGTTTACCTCTGAAACCGTACCATAATTAAATCGCGTAAACTGAAAATGATCATACAATGTAAACGGGCGTTAAACCATTAAATGTTTACATCAAGCAAGTGTTATATGATTATTATGAGGATAATTAATGACTTTGTTCATTTTATTTTTATTGGCTACGTAAATTGCTTACGTTTCATAATAAAATACGTTTAGGCATACCCGGAAGTTCTAAAACCTAACTACGCCTAAACGAATACCCACGATTATACCCAATACTCAAAATATTAAATATAACATCACATGTATACACAATATGCCGAAATTTTGAGATGAGATCAAGAGTCATCACATTTCAAAAATATCTAGATATTACATAAAGGTAAGTCTTACACCTTTAGTCAAACTTATCATGCTAACTTAACTAGGGTTAGAAAGTAACTAGGGTTAAGTTAGCTAGATATTTATACTATAAATAAGCCATGCATGCATGAGAAAAGTTTACAACTCTTATACTTATCAAAAACTTCATTTTGTTCTCTCTTTTCTTCTCCAAAACCCACGGCCAATTTAAGCTCCCAAACAAAATTCATAACTTGATTTTGTAAGATCATATAACCCTATACACAACATACTTAAGGTATTCTAAGGTGTTGGGAAGCATTGGTTCATCATTTTCAAGTAATAAGAAGAAAAAGGAAAGATTAGGGTTTTGAAAACCTAATCTTGGGTTATAAGCTTTGAAGCTTTATTTTTGAATCTAAACACGGGTTTAGAACTCATTTCACATCTCTTACATCATCACTAAGGTTTACTTAAATTCTTTATACTTTTCTTTCTTATGATTTTATGTATTACATGTTAAATATAGCCATAATCACCACTAATGACTTTTAAATGTATAAAATGGATTTTTATTTGATTTATCATTTGATACACTTATTCTCAATGTCCTAATGTTATAAAAACATGGAAAAGTAAATATAAAAGTATGTTAACTTATAGTTTAAGTATAAACATGTTTAAAGCTAATTAGGGTTTTATAATGTTTCTTAAACTTCACATATGAAAATAATGAAAGTAAAAGGGTTAAACTTGTTACAATGAAAATAATAATGGAACTAGGATGATATTAGACTTTATTATAAGTACCACATATGTAAAATATGGTTATAAGAGTTTTTATAATAAACTACTAAGTTAATAATACATAAAAACAAGTTTTAATAAAGTTATCCACTTAAATACATATGGGCTGCCTAAATTCGAATCTTAGACAGTAGGTTATGATATTTTATAAAAATAATATGCCTCATGACGATTCCATAATGATAAGAAACTTGAAAAACCGATCTATAACGAAAAAGATACGTTAAAAACGAGTTTACGACTATAAAAACTTTATAAAACTATTTTTATAAAAAGTTACTATTCATTACAGCAACTTTTACTTTTAAAACCTCTAAAATATGATATAACTTTTGATTACGAGATCGTACACGCAAGATCGTTAAAACGGAACTATAATGATAAACTACGACTTTCGATAATTAAAGAGTTTATAAAAGTAATTTTATAACTATGAACAGTAAAAATCACTATTCATCAGTGGATAAATTTGTGAGATATTATAAATCTTTTAATAACGTGAACGTACTCGAAGGAATCACTAAAATCGGAGTTAAAACGAATAAGTTATCGCGAATACAAGTTTACGCTAATTAAAACCCTAAAACGACAAATGAGCTGTCATGAACAGTAATTTTACTATTCATCACAGAATTTTTAAAACTTTAAAATGTAATATTTTGATCGCTCGTCTTACTACGAAGACGTGGACGTAAGAAACGCGAGCAACGGGTTTAAAACGACCAAGTTAGGTCATTTTTACGAAAAGTATATTTATAAACGATTTCACTTTATAAATACTATTTTACTAAACAATTAGTCGGTGATAAGCTATATAGAATGATTGAGTGGTTATCAAAGTGCCATATTACTAGGGAGTGTTTCATAATGAGGCCTCTTCGGATGGCGTATCGATGAGTTGTTGGATTTACGATTTAAAGTGTCCTAAACTCCTCGTACGTCATGTCATGACCTCTTTATTTATGATAGCCCGAACGATAGTACGATGTAACAACTATAAGATTATATTCAGTGTTGTTAATTAAAAGTACTCAGTACTTATACAGCCTTAATTTAAATAGGTTGCATTTATCGTCTTGTGTGACGTTTTATCTAAGATAAATTGAGCTATCTGTACTCGAGGTGAGTTCATAGCCCCACTTTTTACAGTTTTACTGATTTATTATTATTTGGGGTGAGAACATGCTTTGTTTTATAAATTGGACGCAAGTGTTGAAAGTATATTGATTATGTGTTGCTAAGTAGCGATAACCCTCCTATCACCATTAATTCATGAACTGTTAATTGCATAGATGTAGTGTGAATTACATTAAGTGAGCGCGAATGATATAAATAGATCTATTGGGATTAACCTCCCCGTTTGGGTGATTAGCTACACTAGGACGAACGTTGACCATGGATCGACTTGGATTTTGCGGGTTACAACCTCTGTACGGGCGAAATAACTGCTAAAATAGCAAATATAGGTTGAGCTTCGGTGGTCATGAAACTTAGTGCCAACAATAATCTGGTTTTGTGAATTGTTAGGCATATTGTTTGTTAAACATCACTGGAAAGTCCTTGCGGTCGCAGCATAATTTAAATACATAAACCTAAAATTCACCAAACCAATTTTGAGTTGACGTTTTAAGCAATGTTTTTCAGGGAGGTCATTAGGCACGAGATGCCAAGGATGCATTGGATTGTACAGTTAAAGACTATGTGTTATCATGTTTTGGAAATATATGAGTCTTTGTAATATGAAACAAAGAACAAGTAAAGCTATAAGCTTTTGTAAATATCTTTATTAAATCCAATGTATCAGTTTAAACGACTTTTGTGTCGTTCTTGTATATATCTTGTGCTGTTGATCTTGAAGTAACATGCCCCGGATCCTTATTCCGCTGCGACCCATTTTGGGGGTGTTACAGATTGGTATCAAGAGCCAAGGTTATAGAGAACCAGGTCAAAATGTTTTTGCTGGACTATAACCATTTTCAAACATTGCATACATACAAAAGGGTTTTTACGGGGTATTCATATACAAATTATTGCATTAGTCGGTTTAGGCGTTATGTACATGCATAATTGATATACGTGTTAATAATATACTACGTATATAAGGATGATAGTCTTATATTAATATACTAATATAAACTAATTTTTGATTTCAGTTACGATCATGTCAGATTCTGAGCACTCTACGGTTACATACACATCTCTATCTGAGGACGATTTATACATGGGGTCACCCGGAGTCGAAGTACTTATTTATGAGGCACCACCATCACCAGATTACGTGCCCGGCCCTGAGGAGCCAGAGCAGGCACCACCTTCACTACTACATACCCATTTGTTCCGAACCTGTCTACCCGAGTCTTTCCGGTAGACATGAGGTATTCCCTGATGAGAAGCGCCACAGCCTGCGCTGACTCACCTACTCATCAGTCACCAGGGTATATACCAGAGTCCGACCCTGAGGAGGACCTAGAGGAGGATGACGAGGAGGATCCTGAGGAGGATCCAGCCGACTATCCAGCTGACAGAGGAGACGATGATGATGAGCCTAGCTCCTGCGAGCCTGCAGCTGTTGCCTTATTCATACTGCCAGACCCATACATTCTTATAGCGCCACGGCTAGATGTCCATCCGAACCAGGCGCCAACACCTTTCCTCTCGCGAGGAAGTTGCTGAGAGAGTATTACCTACCTACTCCACCACCATCACCTGATATCACCATACTCATGCACCCACTCCTCAGATACCCTCTCCACCATATACCTAACCATCACCCATTTAGCCCAACTTATGTTGAGGATCTCTGTGATCCCCGATCTTGCTGGGATTAGACGGAGAGATGCACTACCATCTCATGTTCATGATACTGAGATTCCTGAGATGTGGTTACCGCTTCGTAAGAGGCTGTGTCGTACTACTCCAGTCCTGGATACGAGGTCGGGGAGATTTTCTGCAGCTGGGACTGCTAGCTGGTTGGACCCTACGCACAGCTAGGGCAGACCTTTATGGATTTTCTGATATGTTAGATGCCACTCCTGGATGCCAGATGTCTAGAGAGTTAGGCTATGGTATTAGGGATACTTGGGATGATCTTGTTGGAGCCATCCAAGATATTGCCACCAACCACCCTAAGAGGGGGTCTACCAGAAGAGTTATTGAGTTTGTCTTCTACTGTTTGCGAGGAGGATGAGATCATCTATTCTCAACTATGATGATGCACGGTAATGAGGTATGACCGAGCTCTACTTAGAGCCCGAGTCAACATGTTGTACAGGGATAGGCCATTCCATAGACGCACTGCCCTTCTGATGGAGGAGGAGGCCAGAGTATCTCGTGCCGCTTGGGCACAGTCGATGGATGCTTGCGATCAGGTACGTTCCAAGGGCATATCACTTTGGATTACGGACATCGCTCAGCAGTCCGAGATCACTGAGTTGCTGGCAGCAGACCGTAGGAGACAGACGGTGATTACAGATCTGCTGAAAGCAGACCATCGGAGACAGAGATAGTTAGTGGAGACACTAAAGATAGTGAAGAGCCTCAAGACTCAGATGATCAAGCTTCAGAGACAGCAGGGACCTGCTAAGGATCCTGCAGAGCCAGAGCTACCAGAGGAGGCCAGTAGCAGTTCTTAGACTGGGTTATGACTGTAGCTACTGTACAGTCTGTTAAGTATTATGGGTTATTCCCAGCTAGCAGACTGTATAGATCTTTTGTTTTGTCTAGCTACTCTGTTTAGATCTTTTTGTTCATGTATCGGCTACTTTGTACAGCCTACTAAGTATTACGAGTATATCTCGGCTAGTATGGCTTTAGGTTATTTTGTCTTGTAACCTAAGTGTTGTGATCGTTTGTATTTAAACCAATCATGTATTATTTTCCCAAGTTATATATGGAAAGGATGGATTATGTTTTATATGAAATCGAATTTATTGTGAATGAATGTCGATTTGTTAATTTCAATACTGTTGTGTATTTCACCATGTGTTTGTGATCTCGTTTTATTTATATGTATACATCGGTTATGGGTTCAGAATTTGAAAATCTAAAACGTTATTATGTTCTCATTAGTGATTTAAGAAAATGGCACCAAGAGGAAGGCCTACGAGGTTAAACCCAGGTGCAACACCAACACCAGTCATCTAGACCACCCATACCACCACTTCGGTCACTAGTGCCCAACTTCAGGCCATGATCAACGAGGGTGTCACTACTGTATTGGCAGCACGTAATAACTACCCGAAATGGGCGATGATACCCATATACCTCGGGAACGGTGTGAAAGGACTGAACGCGCTGTTCGTAGTAGTTGCACTTATCAAGACTTCATGAAATGTCAACCCATATTCTTCAGGGGCACAGAAGGAGTGGTCGACTTGACCCATTGGTTTGAGTAGGAACCGAAACCGTGTTTCGTATAAGTAAACTGCACCGTGTAGAATCACGTGAATTTTTGCCACTTGTACCTTATGGAATTGCTCCTAAACATGGTGGAACTCACAATGTAAGGACATACTAATGATGTTTGCAATATGCAATGACGTTGGACTGACTTGAAGAGAAGATGACAACTAAATATTTGTCGAGGAATGGAAATCAAGAAGTGAGGCAGAAATGTGGAACCTAAAAGTAAAAGGCACCGATGTGGTAGCCTACAACCAACGTTTCCAGGAACTGGCATTGCTGTGTGACAGGATGTTCCCTGAAGAGACTGACAAAATTGAAAGGTATGTCGGTGGGATGCCCGACCTGATTTACTCAAGTGTTGTGGCATCGAAGCCGAAAACCATGCAGGAGGAATTTGAGGATGGATGACTAGAATAAATGTATAGGAGAATTAACACTTTTGCTGAGAGACAGGCAGAAAACAAGAGGAAGTTTGAAGACACTCCTCGAAATAACCAAAACCAACAACCAAAACAAAAGGCAGAACACAGGCAGGGGCATATGCTGCCAGAACGGTGACAAGAAACCGTAGAAGGGACTAAACCTCTATGTCTCAAGTGGTAACTTTCAACCATTACGTCCCATTATACCAACATGCACATAACTGTCAAGAACTTGCCACCTGCCAAGACTGTAGAGTTTGCCTGCAACTGCAAATAACAACAACAACAACCATAATAACAATAAACAACAACAACCGCAACAACAATCACAACAACAACCGCAACAACAACAACCCGAGACCTAAGGGCCAAATAACAATGCCGATAGTTGCTTTGAGTGTGGGGATCTAGGCCACTCAAGAACGACTTGCCCCCAGTAGAAGGAAACAAGAACCCAGAAACGGCAAATCGCTGTAGCCAGGGCTTATGCAGTAGGAGTTGAGGAGGGCAAAAACACAGACAACAACGTTGTGACAGGTATGTTTCTCTAAATAACCCGTGGCTTCCCCATTATGGTTTATACTGGTGCGTGATAGAAGTTTTCGTGTCTACTCAATTTATGTACTTTGATTAATAATAGGCCCCCACTACATTAGATCATGGTATAACGTTGATTAGCTGATGGTAGAATAATTTGGAAAATACGTATTTACTGGTTGCATGTTAAATTTTTCTGAACCATTCCGTTATTCACGCGACCAAAATGCCTGTAGAAATTGGGTACTATATGACTCATAATTGGCATGGAACCCCTTGGATGACATAATACCAAGCCGTTATTGACTGTGCTAATAAGATCGTATCTATTCCCTTTGTGGAAAAAAGCCCGAAAAAAAATCTTACTTTTTCATGGAGACTAAGTAAGAAAATAAACGCGGGTGACTCGATTTAAACATCTCTTCGTCACCAAGATAATGCACAAACGTTTTTTTAATAAAAAAATTTCGGCAAAACTATCCACTTTTAGAAAAACTTCCTTTACAACCTTTTCATGCACAAACATACACGATCTTGTGGAATTTTTAAGAATTTTTTGAGAACTTTTTTAAAAAAATAAATCTTTTTATCCTTCTCACAAATATTTGTCTTTTTATTTGATCTTTATCTTATACATATATATATATAGGAAGGTTAAAATAAAAAGACAAATATTCGTGAGAAGGATAAAAAGAAAACTTTTTAAAAAAAGTTCTTGAAAAATTTCAAAAAAAATTCCATTAAATCAGGTATGTTGGTGCGTAAAACTTTTCAAAAAAAGTTTTTCTAATTTTGAGTTTTTATACGTTTTTTTTAATGCGCAAAAAAAGAAATTTTGATACAAATTTTTTTCGACTTGTTATAGTTTGATGCGCAATAAAATTTTGATGCAAAAAGTCAAAAGAAGTTGGGTACAAAAACGAATTTTTGATGCACAAAAAACCGATTTAATGCATAAATGTTTTTTTTTCATGATTTTTTTTCGGCAAAACTATCAACTTTTAGAAAAACTTCCTTTACAACTTTTTCATGCACCAATATACACGATCTTGTAGAATTTTTTCAGAATTTTTTGAGAACTTTTTAAAAAAAATAAATCTTTTTATCCTTCTCACGAATATATATAGGGTGGGGTTATTATAAAAGAATGTTTATAATAAAAAGGGTAGGAGAAGATCCTAGCCCTTGGATCAAAACTTCTTAGATAAAAAAAAACAAAAAAAGGGGCGGTCCCTCTTTTGTAAATAAGTGAAACTTCAAGGTCAAATGTATACTATTAAAAAACTAAAAACGCGCCTCTTTTTTCCCCAAAACTAAAAACACACAGTAATTGATTTCCTTTTCTCTCTCAACCAAATCTCTCTCTATCAAATCTCTCTCCCCAAATCTTCGATCAAATCTTTGCCAGATCTTCGTCAAATCTATTCCGAAAATTAAAAAAACACATAGTAATTGATTTTCCCCAAATCTACTGCATCAAATCACTATGGTTCGAACATATACAGGATTAACACCACCTGGTATTATTACTACATTTTTTTGTTATATTTCACTGCATCTACTAGTTTTATTTTATAATTAATCATGTTTATGTTTAATTTGTAGAAACAAAAAAGAAAAATAAAAATAAAAACACGGTTGAAATTGAAAAATCGACAAGTAAGTATTCTATTTAATTTTAAGTTTGATTAAAATTCACTAGATATTGAACTGAGATGCATTAGGATTGAGATTTTGTTCATAAGCATAAGTTAGGTTATAATGTGTTTCATGTTTGTGATAAAATGATTGCATGTTCCTGAATAACCTTCTGATGTGGTAGAGGATGAACTGAGATGCATTAGGATTATGCTGATGTAGATATGGATGAGTTAGGGAAAATAGACTTTGTTTTTTGTCCGAAAATGATTGCCAGTGACTAAATATGCTTATGATGTGGTAGAATGTGAACTGAAATGCATTAGGGTGTTTTCTGATGTACATAGGGATGAATTAGGGAAAATAGAGTTTGTTTTTTGTCCAAAAATGATTGCAAGTGACTAAATATGTTTGTGATGTGGTAGAATGTGAACTGAAATGCATTAGGGTGTTTCTGATGTACATAGGGATGAATGAGGTAAAATAGAGTTTGTTTTTTTGTCCAAAAATGATTGCGAGTGACTAAATATGCTTGTGATGTGGTAGAATGTGAACTGAAATGCATTAGGGTGTTTTCTGATGTACATAGGGATGAATTAGGGAAAATAGAGTTTGTTTTTTGTCCAAAAATGATTGCGAGTGACTAAATATGCTTGTGATGTGGTATAATGTAAATTGAAATGCATTAGGTTGTATGTTGATGTACATAGAGATGAGTCAGAGAAAATAACCTTCGTTTTTTTGTCTGAAAATGATTGTGAGTGACTGAATATGCTTGTGATGTGGTAGAATGTGAACTTAAATGCATTAGGTTGTATGCTGATGTACATAGAGATTAGTTAGAGAAAATAGATTTTGTTTTTTGTACAAAAATGATTGCAATTGATTAAAAATGCTTGTGATGTTTTAGAATATGAACTGAAATGCATTAGGTTGTATGCTGATGTACATAGCTATGAATTAGGCTAATTGGTGTTTGGATTTTGTCCAAAAATGATTGAGTGTGACTGATCATGTTTTAATCTCTTGATTTAATAATGTTTCAGGTGATACTGAAGTAGACGATACGAACAAAAACAAGGAGTTAAAGAAAAAATCAACAAAAAAAGCTGATAATGCAAAGGTTGATAAATATACTGTTGAAGTCAAAGAACAGACAAGTAAGTACTTAATTTAATTTTAATGATTGAGTGTGACTGAAGTAGCCTAAAAAGCTGATACTATTTAGCCATAATTTATGCTAAATAGTGTTTGGAGTTTGTGTGAAAATGATTGATTGTGCTTGAATAACCTTGTGATGTGTTAGAAATAACATTGTGATGCATTAGAGTGTATGTTAATGTTCATAGCCATGATTTATGCTAAATAGTGTTTGAATAACCTTCTGATGTGCTAGACTTTGAATTGTGATGCATTAGGTTGTATGTTGATGAACATACAATGATATAGGCTAAATGGTGTTTGTTTTTTGTCTGAAAATGATTGTGTGTGACTGAATATGCTTGTGATGTGGTAGAATGTGAACTGAAATGCATTAGGTTGTATGTTGATGTACATAGCTATGAATTAGGCTAATTGGTGTTTGGATTTTGTCCAAAAATGATTGAGTATGACTGATCATGTTTTAATCTCTTGATTTAATAATGTTTCAGGTGATACTGAAGTAGACGATACGAACAAAAACAAGGAGTTAAAGAAAAAATCAACAAAAAAGTGATGTGGTAGAATTTGAACTGAAATGCATTAGGGTATGATGTAAATAGGCATTAATTAGGCTAATTGGTGTTTGGCTTTTGTCCGAAAATGATTGCGTTTGATTGATCATATGTGGTTTAGTTAGCTACATGTAGGTTTTGTTAGTTTTGGTTTACTATAATCTTGTTAAGAAGGCTCACGTAAAATTGTTTGGATGTGTATGTATATGACTGATGCGGTAGATTTTTAACTATGATGCACTAGGTGTCCAATTCTTGGCTACTTTTGTCTTTGATATGGTAGGAAATGAACTCTAATGCAGTAGGTTACTTACGTTGTTCATAGGAATGATTTAGTGTAAACGTGGCTTGCCGGTTTTAACAAAATTGATTGTGTTTTCTTACTTTTGTCTGTGATGTGGCAGGATATGAATTGTAATGCAGTAGGTTACTTACGTTATTCATATGCATAATTTAGTGTAAACGTGGCTTGCCGTTTTTAATTAAATTGATTTTGATTGCCTACTTTTGTCTTTGATGTGGTAAGAAATGAATTGTAATGCAGTAGATTACTTTCGTTGTTCATATGAATGATTTAGTGTAAATGTGGCTTGCCGTTTTTAACGAAATTGATTTTGCTTGCCTCCTTTTGTCTTTGATGTGGTAGTTATGAACTGTATATTGCACTCTGCTTGTAGGTTACTTACGTTGTTCATGGGCATGATTTAGTATAAACGTGGCTTGCCGTTTTTAACGAAATTGATTATGTTTTCTTGCTTTTGTTTGTGATGCGGTAGGAAATGAATTGTGATGCAATAAGTTACTTACATTGTTCATATGCATGATTTAGTGTAAACGTGGCTTGCCATTTTTAACGAAATTGATTTTGCTTGCCTACTTTTGTCTGTGATGTGGTAGGATATGAATTGTAATGCAGTAGGTTACTTACGTTGTTCATATCCATGATTTAATGTAAACGTGGCTTGCCGTTTATAATGAAATTGATTTTGCTTGCCTACTTTTGTCTTTGATGTGGTAGGAAATGAATTGTAATGCAGTAGATTACTTTCGTTGTTCATAGGAATGATTTAGTGTAAATGTGGCTTGCCGTTTCTAACGAAATTGATTTTGCTTGCCTCCTTTTGTCTTTGATGTGGTAGGAAATGAATTGTAATGCACATGTATACTCTTATATGTTTGATAACAACTCACACTTTGTAGGTTAGAGGGTCTAAATGGTTTCTACAAAGGAATGACAACAAATCTTCTGAAAAGTCTTCCTTCTGCTTCACTAACTTTCGTTGTTTATGAGAATATTCTCAACATGCTGACATTAGAAAGGGCCAAGGAGTGACATGTTTGTGGCATTTCTACACTTACTCATCTTGTGTTAAAGGATATTGTATGATTGTGTAGTGTTCAATGTACTTTTTGACATGCTCATAGATGTGCTGCTGATTAAACAAGACCTGAACCCATGTCGAAAAAAATCATCAAATCACGAAAGGAAGTCATGTCTGTAATATCCAAGTTCTTTTATCATGCTGGAGTTCCCGCATATGGAACAGACCCGCCGTACTTTCATAAGATGTTGGAAATGGTCGGCCAATACGGACAAGACTTACCAGCAGCTCCTAATAGCCGTATGGTCCTAGTCGTTTTCTTCAAGATGAAATGCTAACCATTAATACACACCTAACTAAATATAAAGCCTCTTGGGCAGTCACTGGCTGTTTTATATTGTCGGATACTTGGAAAGATGCACACAACAAGACATTAATCAAAATTTTGGTTTATTGTCCTCGGCGTTTGCATTTTATTTCTTCAGTTGACGCCACTGATTTTGTTGAAGATGCACCAACTCTATTTAATATTCTTGATAAGCTTGTAGATGAGATGGGCGAGGAAAACGTTGTGCAGGTAGCTTCTTTATATATGTATATCTATTGAAGTTATGAGGCGAGTGTGTGTGTGTGTGTTGTTAGTTGACTATTTTTTATTTCTTCTAGGTTATCACTCAAAACACTCCCAGTTGTCAAGCCGCTGGAAAGATGCTGGAGGAAAAATGACAAAATTTGTTTTGGACTCCTTGTGCCGCGTCTTGTATTGAACAAATGCTGCAAGATATTTCAAAATAAAAATGGGTGGCAGAGTGTACGTATTGAGAAAGCGTAGAAGATTACAAAGCTTGTGTACAACCAGATATGGTTGATGAATTTAATGAAAAGAGAATATACATGGGGACAAGAAGTTGTAAGACCGTATTTCACGGTCCATGCTTCATGTTTTCTTACATTGGAAAGCTTGATGGAACACAACATTGCTCTCAAACACCTGTTTCAGTCTACTAAATGGTTGTCATCTCGAGTTTCTAAATCCGAGGAGGGCCAAGAGATTGAAAAGATTGTATTGAATGCAACTTTTTAGAAGAAGGTGCAGTACATTAGGAGACTAGTCGGCCCAATTCTGCAAGTGCTTTAAAAAATCAACGGTGACGATGAGAACCTGTCAATGGCATATATATACAATGACATGTTCAAGGCAAAACTTGAGATAAAATGCAATCATGGTGATGACACCCGCAAATATGGTAACATTTGGCGCATAATAGACAATAACATGAATTATTCTCTCGTCTGTTGTATCTTGCTGCTTACTTTCTAAATCCATCTTACAGATATCGACCTGATTTCGTTCTAGTAAGAGATCCCCACTTGAACAAAACCTTTTGTTTCCCGCTTATAACCAAAGTTCTTATGTCTTTTTTTTGAATTTCGGTGGTTTATTTAGTATCCTGACGTTGTACGTGGACTAAATTCATGCATTGTTAGGTATATGTTATAGATGTGCATTTTCAAATTTGTTCTGCGATTTCTTTTAGTTGTAATACTTTGGACTATTGAATATTTAATACTAAGTATTGTACCTCTGAATGATCAATGTTTTTTTAATATTAAGTACTTTTGATTACTTCAGATTATTGAATGAACATAGATGCACTGAATTTGTAAACTTTGATTCAGTAAATTGTTCAATGTGATGCACTAAATTGTTAACTGTGATGCACTGAAAATACCGATACATCACCATGTATACAACTGGTGCATCATAATGTTTATAGAAAGTGCATCACAATATAAAAATATGGTGCATTACATTATATATATTTCACTTGAATATAAAGAAAATTTTAAATTACAAAAACAGAATAAAAAATTATTAACTGTGTGATGTACTAAATTGTTTACTTTGACGCATTAGATTGTTAACTGTGATACACTAATGATACCAGTGCATCACAACATATATTCACTAAGTATACTAGTGAATCATAGTATATACAAATGGTGCATCACAACATATATAACTAGTACATAAGAGTGTAAAACAAACACAATGATGCACTAAATATAAAAATATGACACACTATATCTAATATTAGTTAGAATTTGATGCATTGGTAAACTATTGCATCACAATATATAAATCCAGTGCATCACGATGTTATCTATTGCATCAAAATGAATAACCTACTGCATCACAATGTTATAAATTTACTGCATCACAATGTATAAATCTACTACATCACAATGTATAAATCTATTACATCATAATGTTATTAACTGCATCACAATGTATAAATCTAATGCATCACAATGCAAAAATCTACTGCATCACAATATATAAATCCAGTGCATCACAATGTTATCTATTGCATTAGAATGAATAATGTGCTGCATCACAATGTATAAATCTACTGCATCACAATGTTATAAATTTACTGCATCACAATGTATAAATCTACTACATCACAATGTATAAATCTATTACATTACAATGTTATTAACTGCATCACAATGTATAAATCTAATGCATCACAATGCAAAAATCTACTGCATCACAATGTTATTTTACTGCATCATGATGCACTAAACAATAACACCATAATGCGTTAACTATGATACATTAAAGGTGAATAGAAAAGATAATAAGGATACTTCATGAACAATGAGACTATTGAATTGATTTTAGTAATAAATGCTATATGTTTTGAATCTACTGCATCATAATATATAAATCAAGTGCATCACAATGTTATCTATTGCATCAGAATGAATAATCTACTGCATCACAATGTATAAATCTATTACATCACAATGTTATAAATTTACTGCATCACAATGTATAAATCTACTACATCACAATGTATAAATCTATTACATCACAATGTTATTAATTGCATCACAATGTATAAATCTAATGCATCACAATGCAAAAATTTGTTGCATCATAATGTTATTTTACTGCATCATGATGCACTAAGCAATAACACCATGTTGCGATAACTATGATGCATTAAATATTTATAAAATTCAATGTTATGAATCTACTGCATCACAATATATAAATCCAGTGCATCACAATGTTATCTATTGCATCAGAATAAATAATCTACTGCATCACAATGTATAAATCTACTGCATCACAATGTTATAAAATTTACTGCATCACGATGTATAAATCTACTACATCACAGCGTATAAATATGGAGTACATCACAATGTTATTAACTGCATCACAATGTATAAATCTAATGCATCACAATGTATAAATCTGTGCATGAGGATTCTCTAAACCACTTTGTAGTTGAGTTCCTTGACCAGGGTTCCACATTCCACGATTTACAACTTCATTCGGCTGCCGTTGATTGCTACCAGAACCTACCATAAAATTCTTATCCTCGCGACTTCTATACTCATCTCATCTATGATCTTCCCACGTTCTATCGGGATAACCCGTATTGTTAACATTATGTTGTAAAGCCCGATTCTGAGTGTTGTGACTATTGGAAGATGAAATAAATGATCCGCTCACTGTCTCTCTTCCCCTTTTAAGATCCTTTACCATACTATTATTAACCATACTTAAATTTGTTTGGACATCAATATTGGGTGGAAAAACAGAGCAATTTACGCCATCTTTTTTCTGGTTAACACTAGCTAAATCTGCATATAGATCATGATGATTCCCAAAAGCAAGATTTAAGTCATGCATACCAATTCCTCTGTCTTCATCAAAATTAATCCCATCTAACGGTGTGGAATATATCTTATTTCCAAAGATTTCATCAGAGGTTTCAGCAACGGAGAAATGATCAAGCAACCCCCTTTCAAAGCTCTCCTAAGCACTCTTATACAAGCCAGTTACATCATCTTGGAAGCTGAATGCTTGGTCATTCTCTAGTGGGACAAGTGAGCTGAACTTAATATTTTTCGTGTATTGAAATCTATAACACCAGCATTTCTACCCATAGAGGAAACCTGATTGTTGATTGATCCATTATTTTGATAAAACTGGGAGTTGTATAAATTCCCCTAATTTGTTTGAAGGAGCATTGTTTACATTGTTCATCGTGTGGAACTTTTCCTTGTTCACAGGTTCGTTTTCATGCAACGGTGAGTCAGATGAGCGAGTTTTATAATTGTCTTCCTTCCTAACACTTGTCACGACTTCTGTACTTGACATATTATAGCTGTCAAATGCACTGCTCCTGACTTCATTTTGACAATCAGGTTTGGAACTTGCAACACCATAGGGAAATCTATTCTCCTAAAAGCCATGAGCAATTTGATTAACAAATGCAAAACCTGTTTTTGATGACCTTGTGTTACCTGATTAACAGATGCAAACCCTACTTTTTGAGGAGCTTGTGATACCTGATTAATAGATGCAAACCGTACTTTTTGAGGAGCTTGTGTAACTTGATTAACAGATGCAAAACCTACTTTTTGAGGAGCTTGGGCAACCAGATTAAATGTTGGTCATCAGTCTGTGTTAAATATGGTACATAATATAGTTTTCGAGAAAGCTAAGACGGGCATTAAATGTGCAAGTCAGTGCAGACAATCATAAAGTATTTTAATTAGTAGTACTCAAAATTTGAAAGCATACCATGCAATACATTTTCATGAACATATATAACTTTGGAAGTGAATCTCATCATGTTTAGAAAAAGTGCAAATGAAAGTAACCAACATATGCTTACCTTACGCTCAACATAATCCTAACCTAACTCATGCTTAAGGATTAAAAAAATAGCATCAAAAGAAAATTATATATGATATCTATGGAATCATAATGAATGTGTGCAAATCAATTCCTTAAGTAATAACAGTTTGACAAGTTAGACACTTACTGCATCATAGTTTAATATTTACTGCATCACAATGAAAAAAACTACTAAAAGCAATTCAAAAGTAAACTAAATTATACCTAATACAGTGCAATAAATATGATGCATAAGTAATAACAGTTTGACAACTTAGACACTTAATGCATTATAGTTTTACTAACAAGTGCATCGTAATTATATTGATATCACTGTATCACAGTTTTAGCAGCAAATTCATCACAATGTGTATGAACAAGTGGTGCATCACAGTACAAAACTACCGCATCACACTTATAAAATATCATGTAGACATTTTATCAAACACCTTGTGTGCAGGTTCTTTATACACATTTTTCATTTAGTTTTTCCCTTGAATTTGTTCTAGATGTAGTGAAAAACTTGATATACTCTAACTAACTCCCAAACATTATGTAAGCGATTCAGAAAATAACAAATCAATTGTAACTTTCATCAACAATTCAATATATCAAAACAAGATATTAAGATCTTACTAACATTGTTCTAGATGATGAACTAGTTGTTCATGATGAAAACTCGCTATTAATAGATGACGAACAATCGTTATTCGTTGATGATGGACAACCTATTGACATATAAAAAATCTATCAATAGTATCGATCGAATAATTTCAGAATAAGGTGGAGAATTAGGTGGAGAAGATGGTGGAGACGGTGGAGGGACAGTGGCGAGATCGATGGTCATCGATGGAGAAGATGGTGGAGACGGTGGTAAGAAAATGTAATCGACTGGAAGGAAAAAAGAAATAAACATTATATAGGGTTCGTGTTAAAAGACAAAAATGCCCCTGACTGTATAAAAATTGGGGCGGGACTCTTTGGACACGTGGCAGGCTCAGGTTTCATCTTATCCTTTTTATTATAAAATCTTTTTTATTTTACCCCAACTCTCTCTATATATATATATATATATATATATATATATGTAGCAAATGATAAGCCACAACCTGATTACTAGAGCGGATAACTCGATCGTGAAGATGAAGATACACCACAACAGATAATGGATTGACAGAAAAGTAAAGCACAAGGTATTTCCCTAACCAAACTATTGATTAGTATTTGAAAGAATGAAGTACATAGTCTCTTCCCCCCTCACCTCCTTTTATAGAGATGAGGGGGAGGTAGTAGAATCCAACTAGGACTCTATGACGGCTAAGAATACAAAGACAACTTGGACACTATGTCGGCTAAGAATACAAAGTAAAATAGGACACTATTACGGCTAATGATAAAGACTAAATATAACAATTTCCACCTTAGGCTTTATATTAGCCTATACCAACACTCAGCAACTCCAAGCAGTGTTGTAACTTGTGTCCAGGTACCACCTTCGTCAAGGCATCCGCAGCATTGTGTTCAGTACCCACCTTCAAAACTTCAACTGTCTTTGCTTCCAAGACCTCTCTGATGAAGTGATAACGCACATTGATGTGCTTAGTCCTTTCATGAAAAACATGATTCCGCGATAAGTGAATCGCCCCCTGATTATCACAATTAACTGCCACAGTGTTAAGCTCCACGCCCAACTCTTCCAAGAGTCCCCTTAGCCAAATAGCTTCCTTCACAGCCTCCGTAAGGGCCATATACTCCGCCTCTGTAGTTGAAAGAGCCACCACGTGTTGTAGCGTTGCCTTCCAGCTTACAACACATCTCTGTACTAAAAATGCGTAACCAGTGATCGACCTACCTTTATCCGGATCCTTAGCGTAGTCTGAATCAACAAAACCTGTTACGTCCACATGGTTGCCACGATTGCTCCCATACACCAACTTACGTTGTGCAGTGCCACGCAAATATTTTAAATCTCTTCACTGCTTCCATTGATTTTTTCCAGGATTCGCCAAATATCTGCTAACTACACTTACCGCATTCGTATGTCGGGCTCGTGCACACCATCACGCTACATTAAGCTCCAACCACATTTGCTTACGCACCTTACTCATCTCTTTTCAACAATCACAATACCCTAACCGGACAATCCTTCAGCGACAGCTTGAAGTGCTCCACCCAATGGCATCTCGATACTGATTCCCATTGTCTATTTCTAAAATTATTCAAATCTTAGACTCGGTACCCAGATTGTGAACACTCCTCAGAATCTTACGACTCCGATCTCTGACGATCTCCATACCCAAAGTATCTTCTTGTGCTTCCCCGAGCTCCTTCATGTCAAATCCTTTTTAGCAAAGACTTGGAGACCCAATCTAGCCTTGCTTCTTACAAAGCAATCAGCAATATCGTCTACATTTATACAATAGTAGTTATACTCACCTGGTGCATATCACTCTTGTATATACGCAGCTGTCTACCGGCTACGCCTTGAAACCATTGCTCAGCTGTACTCATCAAACCTCCTATCCATTGGCTAGGATGGGACTGCTTCAAAACCATAAAGGGTTTCTTTAACCAAATAACCTTGTTAACCTTTGCTTATCACGGTTGGCTGCATCATGTAGATACACTTCGTCAGAGAGTTATGTAACATAATGCAGTCTTTATTCACAGTGCTCCAGTCATAATCTTTACATGCAGTTCTGATGCAAGTATAACCCGAATAGATGTGTGCGAACTACTGGCGAAAATAATTCATTGTTATCAATACCTGCCTCTGTGTGAATCCACGAGCCACTACCTTGCCTTGTACTAGGTTTTGAAACAACCTCTTCAATCATCTTTTATCTTATCACAGCCATTTAGAAAACCTCACCGGTTTTGCCCAGCTGGAGGATTCTACTAACTCCGGTTCTTGTTCTTCCTAGATAATCCATTTTCTTCTTTCATCAGCAGCTTTCCCACTCTAGAACTATTTCCACAAGCAACTGCTCCGGTATGCAAAGGTTCATGAGTATCTTCTTCCACTCTGCTGCCAGCAAACTGCAGTAAGCAGCATAGTACTTTATCTTGAAACATCAATGGTTTGTTCGTGTCCTGGCCTCTCTCTATACCGAGTCAATCTGATAATCTGTGAGTTCCGGTGGTGATTTGGTTTCTTGTTCCCATGCATCTTCTTCATTTCCATCTTCTGATTATCTGATCTTCCTCATGCGTATGACGTATTTAACTCTGCCAGTTCACCTCAACCTGTAATCCTAACAGACTTTTCACATTACACCAGAATCCTTCAACGTAGTTTTTTGTACATGACACTGTCATTGAAGGACCACGCTTCCTGCTAGTGACTTATTTTAGGGGATTCATTATCAAGCTATATAGTCTATACCCTTCATACCTCGGGATACCCATAAAAGAACGCATTTTATCGCTCTCGGCTCGAGCTTACCTTGTTTATTGTGGTGGATATGCTAAAACACAGCCAAAAATCCTCAACATCCCCTATAATCACTTGGATGTCCTGACCACATCTCCATAGGTGTCTTTTTCTCAATCGCCGTCGATGGTGACCGATTGATAAGATATGCGGCCGTACATGTCGCTTCCGCCCAGAAGGTCTTGGGCAACCCAGACTGAATTAATAAACAACGTACCTTATCCATGAGGGTTCTGTTCATACGTTCTGCTAGCCCATTTTGTTGCGGCGTCCCGGCAACTGTCAAATGTCTAGCAATCCTACTCTCAATGCATAGCTGCTAAACTCCCGGTACAGGAACTCAAGACCATTATACGTTCTCAACTCTTAACGTCCTCCCAGTTCTGATTCTCTACTTAATTGCTTCACTCTTTGACTTTCCAATGTTCGTGTTTGAACTGAGGAATATAAACCAATACCCTACGGGAAATAATCATCAATAATAGATCAAGAAATACCTCTTACTCCCAATGATTCCACTGAGACGGACCCATAAGATCTGGATTGAACATAGTCTACCACTCCCTGTAGTGTGCCTTCCTACACCGAACCTGACTCGATGTGACTTTCCCAGAACACAATTCTCACAAAAATCAAGCTTACCTAGACTCTCCTTGCCAAACAGACCTTGCTTTTCCAGCACCTGTAGTCCCGCCTCACTGATATGTCCTAGTCTTTTATGCCAAACCTGTGCAAGACTGTCCTTTTCTTCAATACTAGCATTAAGCTCACCTGCCATTGCATGGCCATCCAAGGAGTTATAGGCTATTATCCCTTTCTTGTTCCTGATAAAACAATTCCTGGAACCATTAATCACCTTGACTTTGCCCGACTGCATTTTTATGGTGAATCCCTCTTTTTCAAGAGTTCCCAGCGATATCAAGTTTCTTTTCTATTCAGGGAATTACCTGGACCTTTGTTTAACACAAAACTTGGGACCCATCTCTCTGTCTGTAACCTCACCTTGCCAATACCTCTGATTTTACACTCTCTGTTGTCACCCAACTGTACACTGCCCCCATCGCGTTCTAGAAAATCAAAAAGTATATCTAACCTGGGTGTCATGTGGTATGAACATCCTGAATCCATGATCAAGTCTAGCAGAGCCTGAGCCTGTGTGCTCATCACCATCATCACCTCAGAATCGTCATAAGTCGAACCACTAGAGCTTGGTTGCTCATCTTTCTTGGCATAACCTGTTGACTTCTTGCGATTATTCTTCGGACAGTTTCTCTTCAAGTGATCCTCAGATTGGCAAATATAGCACTTGAGTCTTCCACCTCGAGACTTCGATCTTGACTTTCCCCTTGACTGGAGGAATCCCTCACGATCAGTTCTTCCCTAACATATAACCCTTCTACCTTCATCCCCTTCGCCTTAGACCTTTCTTTGTTTTCCTTTAAATTTAGTGTGGCCATCCATCATCCTCCAAAAGTCAAAGCTTCCAGTCCATAAAGCAAGGTATCCACAATGTGGTCGTATGATGTGGTAAAGGTGTGTGTAATAATAAAGCAAGATTCTTTAATCCTCGAATTTACCTCATATATTTGCTAACATCAAAGAAACGATTGTGTTGAACTCGTCTATATGCTACGGATATCTTTCGTCCAGCGACATGTATAGTATGTATTACAACTTCTTCTTCAGGTTAGAACTTGTTGGTCCATAGACTTTGTCATGTACAAAGTCTCGAGCTTTCAAAAACCCCCGCTGCAGTCGTCTCCCCGGTAACCTCTCTCAGAACCTTGTTCCCTAAACACAAAATCACGGCACTGTGAGCTTTCTTGTTTAGCTCAGCTTTCGCTTCAGCTTCCATATCCGCGGGTAAAACCTCCAGAGCTGCTTCACATCCATGTTGGATTAATAAAGCACGCATCTTGATCCTCCATAACCCGAAATCACCAGTTCCATCAAATTTCTCGATGTCATAAACTGGCCCCCTGTCATTCTTTAATTCCTTTATTAATTTGCTAAACCTTGTGAAAAACCTCACAATCACAAACTAACAAAGTCCCTTGTGCAAATACTACAAAGTAATAACCTTTTGTTATATAAACAAAAATAATAACCAAATCGTAAAGCCCAATATTTGGCCCAATATAATCTTGGCCCAAATAGCCCTTTGTAGTATTAACTGTGTCGAATAAAAACAAGAAAAACCCTTAGTTGACTTTATACCAGCCAACCCAACCGTCTTCTTCTTCTTCCTTTTATATCAATGGCGGCAAGAGAAGAAAAAAAGAAAAAAAAAAAACAAACAACCACCACCACAAAAAACTTTGTTGATCTGGTGAATCAACAATCCCTTAAGCCTTCTACACCTTGTCTCAACCCCGGACAATCGAAGACCCAAGAACCCTTTTCTATCGAAACCCTGTTGCACCCTGTCGTTCAAGAACCTGAACCACAAGAAACCCTTGTTGTTGTTAACCTGATAGCCCAAACAGAAACACTCTGCTCCTTCCAGAAATCGAACAACAAACAACCCTTCTTGATCGAACCTAGATAACTAGACAACTCGCGAACCGAGCTCTTGATACCACTTGTAGCAAATGATAAGCCACAACCTGATTACTAGAGCGGATAACTCGATCGTGAAGATGAAGATACACCACAACAGATAATGGATTGACAGAAAAGTAAAGCACAAGGTATTTCCCTAACCAAACTATTGATTAGTATTTGAAAGAATGAAGTACATAGTCTCTTCCCCCCTCACCTCCTTTTATAGAGATGAGGGGGAGGTAGTAGAATCCAACTAGGACTCTATGACGGCTGGAGGTAGTAGAATCCAACTAGGACTCTATGACGGCTAAGAATACAAAGACAACTTGGACACTATGTCGGCTAAGAATACAAAGTAAAATAGGACACTATTACGGCTAATGATAAAGACTAAATATAACAATATATATATATAGGGTGGTTATTGTGAAACAGTGGGTTATAATAGGAAGTGTAGGAAGGTATGCTGGCCATCGGATGTGTCAATGAGATCAATACGAGATGAATGGCAAAGTTGTAATTGTTTCTAAAACACATGGCGAGGTTGTAACCCATTTTGAACTCCCACGTTGCTGAATTTACTCCTGGTAAATTGATTACCGAACGTGTACATCGTTTTTCCAAAAACATATAATCCTTTTTAAAATCAAAACGAGAATACACATGTTAATAAAAAATGTAGTAACATACTAAGATCAGTTCAAAACCCATTTTGTATTGTAAAAGGAATTTAAGCAACTACGTGTCTACGTATGTGATTTTTCACAACAATGATAAGTGTAAAAAGTACATACTGCTCATCATTTTATCAATAATACAAATATTAATTGACAAGCATTAAACTTGATAAATGATTCGCAACTTGAAACAAATTTAATACACTAACCAATACATGTTGATACATGAACTTAACACATTAATAATTCTAGAAAAATCAGTTGATATACAACAACTTAATGATACATACAAAAACTTAAAAATAGATTCTTGCGATCGCGACGTTCGATATTGTTACATGATACAAAAACCAAGTGACAACCAGAAACATTGATGCCATTAGAACCAAGTGATGCATTCATAAACCGATATGATGATAAACTAATACACCAAGAACGAATCGATACATCTATATTCGATAAATGAATACATCGACAAACCACTTGAAATCACTCTTTCGTCAACGCTTAATAAGGATACATTGGAGGTACATCAAAATATGTTATCGTCGACGAGTGGACATCGATAAAAAGTATTTGTTATCATAAGTTCAACCTCAAATTAACAACCCGATTGTTCCCCGACAAATAAAAAAACGAATCTTATATATGAATGGTTACCACATACAGGAATCTCGATAAAAGCAATTGAAAAAATGGTTTCTTCATGGTCTTTTTTTTCCCGACTGATAAGGTTTCTTTATTTCATATGGGAGGGACCAAATACTAGGGATTCTTGAGCGATTTAAGGATGTAAATAAATACCAATTATGCCCTTTTTCTTTAATTAATATATTTTTTATTTAGTAAACACAATTTCCACTTGGCAACATTTGAGTGGCTTCCTATTCTATCTTACATTAAACACTACGGAGTATCACACAAGAACCTCATTAATTATATATATTAATATACTATATTGTATATATATATATATATATATATATATATATATATATATATATATATATATGAGACCGTTCTTTGCAGAACCAGTTTTTTGTACAGAACCGCTTTTGGACCAATAAGAATTTAATATTAATAAATAATTTTATTTAAATAGAAAGAGTATAATAGTAAAATGCATTTTCACATTCTTTTTAAATTTTCTTAATTAAAAATGTTTTTTTAAACCCTTTAATTTTCCGAATTAAAAAAATATTTTTTTTTAATTTTATATTTTTTTCAGCATACATATTTTCAAAAAAAACTAGTGCATATTTTTTTTAATATTGTTAATTTCATATGTTTTTAGCACAGATTTTTTTTTGCTTATAATGGTAATTGCACATATGTTTCTAGTGTACAATCTTTAATCTTCAAACTTTATAACCAAAAACATAAACACATACATGTAACTTCTAAATTAACAAATCAAGAATATAAATTTTTTTTGAACGGCAAAAATTTATTAAACTAGCAAGGAGCTAGAAAACAATTACAAGGAAATAAATTGAGGATTTTTTAACCAATCGTCCCAAGAAAACGTCGTATGACAACGACTTTTACACCAATTGAAAGCACAAAAAACTATAGCATCAAAAATTTCCGAACGTCTTGGAGGAGATTCTTCAAAAATGATCCGATTCCTAAAGTTCCAGATAAACCACCAAGATACGAAGAACACTCCCTCCAACATAGCTTTGACCTTAGAGGAGAACTGAATCGAAAGAATCCAAGACTGCCACTCTTGGAACGATGACCAGTCATGAGGATCTAAGCCCCACCATCTGCATATGCGACGAAGAACAAGCTGAGCCAAATCACAACGGAAGAAGATGTGGCAAACATCTTCCTCGCAGACTGAACAAACCGGACAAAGAGACGACTCAATAGTGATGCCTCTGCGAATCAGATTAACTCGAGTCGGTAAACAATCTTGCCGAGCTCGCCAAGCGAAGATGTTAACCTTAATAGGGATGTATTTGATCCATCTAGTCTGGGCAGCTTGATGCGGAAGGAAAAGATCATCATTATTGTTTGATATTAAATAAAATACAATTCAAAATAAAAGTATTATCAAAATCATTACAACATATATGCACGTCTTCTAAAATCATATATGCACGCCTTTCGAGAACATATGTGCACGTTGCGTTTTCTCGTCAAAATCATAAGACCATATGTGCACGGCCTCGGATAACATATATGCACGACTTCTAAAAACACAAGTCGTCGATCATCTCGATCACACGCTTTTTTTCATGATTGAACCATCTTTCAAAAACGTATATGCACGCTACAAGCCAAAAGAAATTGTTCAACTCTAACAACAAGGGAAATCACAATAGTTAGTATCCTCCCTGCAAAACCCGTAAATGAAAAAACATCAAGTACAAAAAATCATCAAATGTTATTTACAATTTACAGATAAAATGCAATTAAATAAATGTGGGGTCGACCTGATGTCGTGACAATATCTAATGTTGCACAGTACCTATACTTTATAACACAGTTCATATCAAATATAGTCTTCATTCTTCAACTTATATTATTATTTTTATATTGTACTTCAAGATTTATAGACAAGATTTTCTTAATTTTTACCAAACCATGGGAATAATAATTGTAGAAACTGACCAACGGTTGCTTGCAAGAGGTGGCAATCAACATACTTTGCTGTTTTAAATGACTTCCAAAACCACATGTAAATTTTACCTCTATTGCTTGATCTGCTTGTGACTCGTATTGGGTTGAGAACATTAGTTTACACCATGTGTTCATCACACGCCCTTCAGACCACCGTGACGATCCACTGTTTTTTAACGCGCCTATTACGACATTCATCACTGCCTGGCTTGTAGATCGAAGGTCTACTGAGTCGGTCTAAAAGATCGATTGAGATGAGGGTATCGATTAAAAAAAGGTCGGTTGTAGGTATTGGTGGTGGTGGTTGTTGGTTATTGGGGCTAGGTTATGGGAGGAGGCTAGGGTTAGAGGGAGAGATAAGGAGATGCAAAAGATAACTGATATGAGAGATCAGTTCAAAAAATAAGAACGAAATTTAGAGAATTTTTTTTATTAAATACCATCAATACCATTCTTTCATTTATAAATACAAAGAACGATCAGTACACTATGAACATATTTGTAGATCTACAATGGTTTTTTTTCCTAGAGATCTTGTGGTGGCTGAGAAGAGTTAATTAGGGTTGGAGAGGGAAGTTTGTGAGAGAAAAAGGGATAAAGTACGGATGAATGCTAAAAATATAGGACAGTTTTTGAAATAATACTAATTTTGAAATTCCTTTAATGCCCCTAACTCATTTAGAAAAGTAGTAGATATTTACAAAAATACCATTTTGCATTGATATGATGTACATCATGCATTATTAAGAGTAAAAAGGCTGGTTCTGTAGGTTCTGTACAAAAAAATTGTTCTGTAAAGAAAATGTCACTATATATATATATATATATATATATATAATTTGATTTTATAAATTCTAACATGATATAAATACTACAAGTCCTCTAAAATCGCAAATACAACATCATTAGTATATATTAAGTCCTCTAATTTATGTCATCTATTTTATGTCCAACGTCCAAATCAATCACTTATTTATTAAACTATATAAATAAACTAATAACAATTAACTATATAATTCAACCAACACTTGTAATATGTCAAATAAAATATGTTCTTGCTTTCTAATACCTTTTTAACGTATTCTTACCATGAACATATATTTACTTGATTGTGTATAACTTGATTTTATTTTATAAATTTTATAAAATAATAACTAAGTGGTGATTTAACAATATAATAAATATGTATGCATAAAAAACTTTGAAATGAGGGTATGAGTTGTGATTATAAACCTTGTGTGAATGATGAATATGATGAACACACTAATCCTATAAAACCCTAACTTAATGTGTTTAAATCCTTGCTTCCAAAACAAACCCTTGATTTAACTTGCACCTTTACTTGTAAACACCTTAAACTTAACCCTTAATAACCCTTATATACTTGTAATCTTTGTAAAATAAAAACTATGAATTGTTCTTGAGCACAATTGTGAGCCGTGAGTTTTACTAGCACAAGAGAGAGTTTTGTAGTTTTTTTTTTTGCTAAGTGAAATGAATAAGTGAATGAGTCTTGTAAATAGAAGCCTTTATATAGGTAAAATATCTAGCAATACCATCAAATAATACCATGATATTAAGGGTGTGTTAGGTCCGGTTTCAAAGAGTCCCGTGGGGGGGAATGGTGCTTGTAAGAACTAGTATGGCATTGTGTAAGATAGTTGATAAATGTAAGAAAGGTTAGTGAACTTATGTACTTGATCTTCTAGAAGCATAAAACTTGTATTATTTTGGTGTTGAATCAACACATATAACCGGCCATATATGAGTAGTATGTATAAGTTTATAGAACTTTTGGGTATTGAGTTTAAATATGGGTATTTGGTTGAGTATAAATAGGTATAATGATTTACTTGTATGCAAAAAGGTTTCAAAATGCGAAACATAAACATTTTAGGTAACGTATAAAAATAAAATATGAAAAGTTAATTATTACTTTCGTAAATATAATATAATGCTTGCTTGACGTAAATTTTTATTTGTTTGATGTCCGTTTACGTTGATTGTTGATTTTTAGTTTACGGGATTTAACTAAACGATTGAAATTAAAAGTAAACGCGTAAAACCCTAAAAATAAATAATTGAAATATTGAAGTCGTAAAATGACCTGAAATAACAGATTGTTACATAAGGGTCGTTAGAATTTTCGATTAGGAGCGTGTACAAATCAAATCATTGAAGAGATCTACAGTAATTTCCTTGTAACAGGGACTAACCATGAAATCCAACTAAACCACATGGACTAAAGGTGTAACTTACTCTTTATTATAAGGGTAAAGTGCAAATTTAGTCCTTAAAGATTCCGAAAATAACAAAATCGCCAGTGAAATAAAGTTTATTCCGATTATGTCCCTCTATCCTACGTGACAGTGCAAAAAAGTCCACAAACCGTTTTCCCTAATGATTCCCCCGTTATGTACCTCACGTGCCCTGCACGTGAGGGTATTTCTATTATTTCGTTCATCCCGCCGGATTTACTAAACAACTTGCAAACCACAACCCAACCGACACACAACATAACCCCTTGCACCTAAACCCTAACCTAGCATTTCGTCCTTCAACTTTTGCACGAAGATGAGCATCTCACGCGCACCAATATGAGATTGATCCATCATAAATTGGAGATGATTTGCCTTCTCCATATCCCTCTTTTGTGCATGCTTCAACACACGAGCAGTTTCACAGCCTCTACGTTAGCTCATAGCCGTGGATAGCTTTCCAATTCCTCAATGTACTCTGCCATGTTTTTCACAATATCCGCTATCTTCAAACAAAGGTCTTTAAATTTTTCCTCAAGCTTCAATTCTTTGTCTAGTTCCATGTCCATTAACACGAGCCCTTTGATCCTCCATCATTGTAGATTGCTAGTTCTTGAAGACGGGGAAGAAGGTTTGCCATTGTATGATAACGTATGAGAATGATGGAGTAATAATTTTGTAAGGTTTGTTAGGAATGAGAGAGTTATGTGGTTAGGATAGGGGTTGAATACAAGATCTATGAATTTGGAATGATCTAGAGAAACATGAATCGATAGTCAATTAAATGAAGAAGACGTTGCAAATTTGGTCATTGAAATAAAGTCTTCATTTCGAAGAGAAATTTTCCAGGTGTTTAGTAAATCCATCGGGAAGAACAAAATGACGGAAATACCCTCACGTGCAGGGCACGTGAGGTACATAACGGGAGAATCGTTAGAGAAAACGGTTTGTGGGTTTTTTGCACTGCCACGTAGGATAGAGGGACATAATTGGAATAAACTTGACTTTACGGGCGATTTTGCGATTTTCGGAAACTTTAAGGACTAAATTTTCACTTTACCATTATAATAAATAGACATCACGTCTCATAATCACTAACGAGAAAAGTTGCACCTGCATGTTGCGGCAGGGCTTTATTGCTTACGTTGTGGGAAGTAGAATTTAGTTGTAGTATTAGAGATTCTATTATCACGATTAACTACATGACAAAAGTTTATAACTACTTAATTTGTTGTAAACATTACAAACGCGTACGGATAGTTGTTTTTTACATTGGACATAATGTGTAGCATTAGGTTGTTTTCTTGTTGATCATGTTTTTGTTTCTTTGAAAAGGTTGTGAAAGTTCTTTTTTTTAATATATATTAAACTTCGATATTTTTTATAAAATCGTGCGTACGTAAAAAACATATCAATATTAACTCGTTTTGTTTGTAATCCAGAGGTTTTCTCGTCCGTATATTTTTATTGAAGAAGTCGTTGGATATTTCACAAATAAAGTTTGTTATATAAAAAATCGTAAATAGCAAGAAGTATAAGGTAATTTATATAATTCAAACTTTTTAAAAATTGTACGTTTTTAACCTCTGTGGCTAAATTTTAAAGTTATTAGGTAGTTTAAGGGTATGTTTGAAAGTTTTTTTAAAATATATATTAAACTTCAACATATTTATAAAATTATACGTATGTCAGAAGAATTGCAATATTAGCTCTTTTTGTTCGCAATTCGAAAATCTTTTCAACGGTATATTTTTTTATGAAAAAATTAGTAGATATTTTTACATATTTGATAGTGAAGGTTGTTATATAAAAAAGTTGTAAATAGCTAAAAGTACAAAATGATTTACATGCGTTGTTGTTGTTGTATAGTTTGAGGATACGTTTTGTAATTTTTTTATTTTATTTTGTGTTTTGAGTCAACTAAAGTCGGCAGCCCAACATGTATCCCAAGAATTTAGATTATTTTACTGATATTTTTAAGTGTCCTAATCACCTTTTTTTCATAAAACAGCACCGTTTCATGTAAAGCTGTGGTATATATATATATTATTTTTACACGATCAAGGATTTGAGGGAACGTTACACAAAACCCTAACCCTAACCATAAGCATTCTACGGATTTGAGGGAACGTCACACAAAACCCTAACCCTAACCATAATGGAACCACACCGATCCAGCGAAGAGCGAGAATCCTCAGACGGAAGCAAAGATAGAGAAAAGTCGGTCGTGGGTCATGACAATAAACGAAAAGAAAGAAGTGAGGAGGAAGAAGAGAAGTATTACGAAGCTCGAAAGAAGTATGTTCGTGTTTCGAGCCTCGATGCCTTATCAAAGGTAAAAGCAAACCTAGTAAGGGAGCTTGCGGAGAGGATCTCTCGATGCCTTACTATTCAACCCAAGCCTGCCAGGCCATGCATGTTCTTCGTTTGGATGCATGGGGAAGACAAGTAGATGAACATGGGAATGTGGTGGTGAATATACCCAACAACCTTAGCACGGTTAACATTAACAACAACCATGATGCAGCATTCCAGATTCTCAAACACTTTGATCCTCGAATTCGAATTGATAAACTTAAGCTTTTAAGGCCCAAAAAGATGACTTTTCACTTTGTAGACCAAGGCAAATGGTCCAAGCAAGCAGATATCGTCAAGTTAAGGAGTCGATTTGGAGAAGCACAAGCAAGAGATTTTAAAGCAAAGCAAGCGCACCTTGCTAGGGCGAAGGCTGAACCTGATATTAATCCAAATCTCATTGAGGTTGCAGAGAGAATTATCACAAAGGAAAAGCCGAAGGACCCTATTCCCGATGTTGAGTGGTGGGACGTGCCACTTCTTCGTTCTGGTACTTACGGAAACATCACTCAAGGTGGGTTAGTAGAAGAGGTACTGAAGAAGGAAAAGATTACCTTATATGTGGAACACCCTCTTCCTATTGAACCTCCTGCTGAACCTGCCCCACCCCCGCCTCAACCCTTGAAACTCACTCCCAAAGAACGCAAGAAGCTTCGCACCCAGAGACGTCTTGCCACTGAGAACAATCGAAAAGAGATGGTCAAGCAAGGCCTCTTAGAACCCCCAAAACCCAAAGTCAAAATGAGCAATCTTATGAAGGTTCGTGGCTCAGAAGCTACTCAAGACCCTACAAAGCTTGAAATGGAGATTAGAAGTGCTGCAGCAGAACGTCAGCAAGCTCATGTTGACAGGAATATTGCAAGGAAGCTAACTCCTGCTGAGAGGCGCGAAAAGAAGGAGAGGAAACTTTTCGATGACAATAATACCCTTGAAACAATAGTTTGCGTGTACAAAGTGAATGACCTCTCTCACCCTCAAACAAGGTTCAAGGTTGATGTTAACGCCCAAGAGAACCGTCTGTCAGGCTGTGCGGTGGTTATCTCAGAGGGTATATGTGTTGTGGTGGTGGAAGGTGGTAACAAATCCATAAAACGTTACCAGAAGCTGATGCTCAAACGTATTAATTGGGCTGCTGCTGTGAAAGATGAGGATCAGGATGAAGATGATGATGATGATAGTGAGAAACCGCAGAACAAGTGTGTGTTGGTGTGGCAAGGTAGTGTTGCTAAACCAAGTTTTCATCGGTTTCTGGTGCATGAGTGCAGGACTGAAAATGATGCTCGCAAGGTGTTCTTTGATGCGGGAGTTGGTCATTACTGGGATTTATCAGTTAACTTCACACAAGAGGTTTGATTCGGGTGTCGTTTATCCACTGCAATGCCCCTTTTAATTCACCTTTTTGGTATGGATCTCTTTGACTAGCAAATATGCGATTAGTAAAGCTATATAATGAGTTGTTATTCACTTTCCTAACTTAATACGGAGTACTTTTTTTCGCATTTACAAAACATTTTATAAGGAAATTTGTTTCAGGATCATGCTGCCTTTGAGGCGAACTATTAAAAATGATGTTTCTGGTTGTTATGGTTCTAGGATTCTGCTTAATATTGCCATGTCTATGCAACTTGAGGTATGCATTTTTCTTGACGTTCTACGTAAAAAAGAGGCACATAGATTAGTTTATTTGACAGCTTTATGGGCTATTTGAATTCCGAAAAGCTCGTAAAAGCCTACCTTTTTTTAGCTTATGACCTTATCGAGTTAAGTTTATGGACCTAAATAAGCCATAAGTTCCAGTTGAGTTTCATGGTCTATTTGCATCTTGTCCAGGCCAGTTGCAAGTGTTTTTCCAGCATTGACTTGGTTTCGGATGAAAGCTACACTGTTGTTGCCAATAATTGAGATAAGTTTTCTCTTGTGCTTGTTCTTTATGTTCTGTCCATCTATTCTTGTTAACAAAATGGCATATAAATACAGTAATATTCTAGGTAGAGTCCAATATTACTGGAAACTAATTATTGGGTATTTTATCTTTGTTGTTGGCTTCTATTTCAAGTCTTGATTGTGAGGATATTCGATCTATCCTTAGGAGAGGTTAAACCTTTATTAACAAATCACGAGGGATTTGTTTTATGTAATTCAATTGCTGGTGGAACTCGCACAGGTTCTAACATATCCTTGTATCACTTCCATTATTGTGTATCTATTTGTTTGACTGTTTATTTGCCAATCTATGTCTTCAATGCTTTGCTTTAGATCATTTTGTATACATCTAATTTGTAACAGGCTGCATATGGCTAGCTAAAAGTTTTCTGGTTTGTGCAAATTCAGGAGAAACACGAGGATTTAATAGGCATTCACGGGTATTATATGTGTATGATATTTTTCAATTTTCACGTTATGATCTATTCTACAAATATAATTGTTTAAGGAAGGCATGATGTTGGTTGATGTTAATATTGAAGGAAAAGTTTTCAACGGTGACAAATAACAAATTCTGATCATTTTGCAATTCAAATATTGTTGTCAATTATTTAAGCAAGCTTGTGATTCATATGAAATGCTTATTTTTAAGCTAATTATATTCATATAAAGTTTTAAACCATTTGACCCGTTAGAGGTAATAAAAACCCAAATCTACCCGTTCATTAGCCACCCTTAACCAAATCCATTTTCATGGTTTTTCCACATTCATCCTTAAGTGACGCGTCTTATTAAGTATTTGAAGTAACAATTTCATTTTCATGATGTACTATGAGGTTCTTTCGCACGTCTATGGGTGTTTTAATTGGGGCTACAATTGTATTGTTACACAATTTAAATGGGACACAAAATGCGAACTTTGAGATATTGTACTCATAGATGTTTCTATAAGTAAATGTTGTTTTCCGTTGTATTCTTTGAATGTGAGTGACATTGAACATGTACCATGATTATCAGAGAGTACACACAATCTTCAACTACTTGCAATGAGTTTATCTAGGATGGCTTTCAATCCACAAGCGTAATCAAGAAAAAAAAATCAAGTTCCCATCGACAAGTTTCATGCTTTTAATTTAAGGACATTTTAAAAGAACACGGCCAAATGTGACAAAGAGTCTGCCCTTGTTGCTGGAGCACATTGTGCCATACTTTTGTTGTAGTCATGTAGGTTTGGCCTTCTATTAGCACATTGAGACATACTTTTGTTATGGTTTTCTGTTTGGACTACCACGACCACTGGATACCTCCACGAAACCCAGACAAGCACAAGGCTCCACCATGTTGTGATAGAGTTGGGAGGTCTTGTAACATACCCCAGTTTGTGAAGTCTTGCTCTAAATCTTCATCACAAACAACTCTTGCACCACACTCCTTCACTTCAATATCTTCATCTTCTTCGAAACAGAATGTAACAAAATTCTTTGCTTCCTCCCAACTCTGTCTATACACAGTATAATGCAACCATATCATATATGACTCATTGATTCTTATTGGCTTACCCTCAAAATATTCTCGATGGTAGTATGGAAAGAAACCTCCTAAAGAAGATCCATCAAAGTTCTTGACAGAGTGTCTAATTAATCCTAAAGGCTTTTTTCTCTTAAAAACAACGCAAGTTCCATATCCCCTAAACTTATTGAAGCACCAATCTGATGGCAATTCGACCTTTACATGATTTCCCATACTTTTATTTATAAACCACTCTGGGATGCTATTTCCATGATATATTATATCCATACTCTCAATGGAACTTCCTGGAAAACGGAAGAATTCACATCTGTTATTCTGGATACCCATGTACTGAAGGATAGAAGAAAATCGGTTTGTGAAGCCGTGGGAAGTCATAGATGAGTCGAGACATTGAGTCTCCGATATCAACGTCTGGCTATCAATGGCAAGATTCGTAAACAATTTTGGACAATTGCTGAGATCACTGAGCGGATTCATCCAGATTGGGTCTTTGGATGATCGTGTAACTGAACATAAGGAGGCGCAATCACGTGCACTTAACCTATACTGGCTAGGTGGAAGTTCAGGCAACACTTGAAGCTTCTTGCAACCATTAACATTAAGATGACGAAGATAGTTGACTCAAACTTCCAGGCAAGCTAATTATACTGTTCCCTTCTAATTCTAGACGCTTTAGACATGATAAGCCTCCAATGCTCTCAGGCACTTCTAATAAATTGTTCCCGTCTAAGTTTAGACGCGTTAGACAAGATAAGCCTCCAATGGCATCAGGCACTTGTTTTAAATTGCAGTAGCTGAAATTGAGAGACTTTAACATATGGAAACCTGCCAATGAAACTGATCTTTGGGGATGTTGTTTACTTAGTAAACCAAAAGGAGCAGTGATTGAAGTCCACCATCTAGACCGGATACTCTCTTGTTCACCAAACAAAGGAATTTCTGTAATGGAAGTCCGATCAATATGAAGCTCTGTTAAGCTTTTGATTCTGCCCAAGTCTTCAGGCAGTTTGTCCAGTTTTAAGCACCCCGAGAGAACCAGAATCCGAAGAGAATCCATCTCCAGATTGGAAGGAAAACTCTTAAGTCGTTTGCAGTTTCTCATATTTAAGACAACAAGCTTTTGAAGCGTTCCAATAGAGGGGTGAACTTTAACCAAGTTCTCGCAGTCTTCAAGAGTTAGCTCTTCGAGATTTGTAATCTTTGAGAAGTCAGGGGTACTTGTAAGGTAAAGACAATACCTTAGCTTCATGAACATCAACCTTCTAAAACACTAACAACAAGAACACAAAAGAAAAGGATTAGGTACCTTACGTGTTAAACCAGGAAATATAAAGTATGAACAAGTAATTATATACCTTAGGTGTTGTCCAAAGATATTTTATGTGGCTATACGACAGGTCGATGGTAACAATGTTTTCCGGGTAGAAATCTGAAGGTAAGTACTTGAAAGGGCATCCATGCCAACAAAACAAGCTTAGCTCATTGGACAAAAAATACAAACTTCCTGAGTACTTCACATTGTAGCCCTTCAATTCCAGTTTCTGAGGAAATGCTTCCTCAGCAAATATTTTCAGGATCCGCAAATTTTTCATAAGTGCAAAGGAATTAGCGTTTATGTGAACCTTTTGATTAAATTTCTCTAAAGAAAGGACTAGAACTTCAATTGCTTCAGTCATTGGAACCTGGAAAAGCAAGAACATGTAGCTTCATTAGGATATTTTGCTTAATGTAGAGAAAAAAGAATCATATACCACTACTTACCTTCTTTTCACTCAATACATTGTAAACTTCAGATGAATTCCACAATCTCCTCTGCTTCCCGGTCATGATAAATTCTTCACGAACAATTGCCCTTGCCATTGCTTGAATCAAGTCATGCATTTGAAGTGACAAATCGCTAGAGATCGTAATTAATGACTTATGAACCAGAACTTTCATATTTGTATCTGCAAAAAAGTTACAGCCATCTAGTATGCTTGCTACAAATTCACTGTTTTCTCCAATGAATAAACATGCAATATCAAGTAAGATATTTTGCTGATGGGGGTCAAGTCCATCGTAACTTAAACGAAGCACCCGTTGTATCTTTTCATTAGGATGTACTTTGAGCCTTTCCAATTCACTTTCCCACTGACCCACAGTTTTTCCATATAAAAAACGACCCAAAACTTTGAGGGCCAAAGGGTGACCTTGCACATATTTCACAACTTTCTCAGCAGCTTCTTCCAAGTCTCTAGATGATTCTTTTTCTTTAAAAGCATAGGAACAGAAGAGCTCAAGAGATTGATCCTCATTTAGAAAGTACATGTCATGGATTTCATCCACTCTATGTGATCTTAGCAACTGTTTATCTTTACCAGTGAAAATAATTAAACTTCCTGGGCAAAACCAACTAGCTGAACCCGCTAGTGCCTCTAACTGCTCATGATCATCTACATCATCCAAAATTAGCAGGATCGGCTTCGATGACATCATCTTCTTTATCACCATAATCCCTTGACCGACACTCGATATCTTCAAAGCTCTTGTTTTCATGATGTTATCAATAAGTTGCATTTGGGCTCGAGTTAGGTCTTGTTGTTTTCTGACATCTTCAAAGAAGCAACTTCCTTCAAAGTGAATATACATCAAGTTATAAATAGATTTGGCAAGGGTCGTCTTTCCTATTCCGCTTATGCCACATATTCCAATCATGTTAACCTTATCTGACCCAACAAAGCGTGACAAGTCTAATTTGTCGAAATGGAAATCTATGCCAACCAGGTTTTCACCAACATGCAAAGGCCCGTCGCATAATTTGTTGAGTATGTCTTTGGAGAGGCAATCGATGAACTTGTACTCATACCTGTTAATCATAAAAGAGAGAAAAAAAACTACGCAGTGTTAATCTTTTAGTAATAAAGATGTTTGCGAGTAAACAACCAACATAAAAATAATCACACGAAACAAGAATTTTACCCATTTGTCATGATCCCATCCAGATAAGTTAGCCGCCATGGATAAAGCCTCTTTCCATTTACCGACCTCTGCACTATTTGAAACTTCGTGGTTACAAAACGCTTCTGCATAACTCCTTTTTTGTTTCCTCACCACATCAGGCTTGGCATCATAAAAGATAATCCGAACCTCGTGTTTTGGGCTTTCAATCAGCTTGCACTCAAGTATTTTAACAAGTTCCCTCAAACACCATGTTGAAGATGCGTAATTTTTGGAGAAGACAACTATCAAAAACCTCGATTCTTCAATGGCTTTGTAGAGATGTGAGGATATCTCTTCTCCTTTAGGCAACTCTGTATCATCTCTAAAAGCATGAATCCCTTTTTGCTTGAAATCGTTGAACATGTGATCCATGAAGTTTTTACGAATATCTTTACCTCCGAAACTTACAAAGACATCATATTTCCACCGATGTGGAATGGACGTAGTAGCCATTATTAATAATGAGATCTAGCTGGGTTCATGACAAGTAAAGATTATCAGAAAGAGTATCCATTACCAATAATTTATACTCTCTCCTGTTGGGATTTAAATACCTAGGTAACTAGTTTAGCCACGAGTACGCAGCGGATAGGACCTAGTAATAGCATATGGTTAACACAAAATAAAAGGTAAATAGAAACGCGTACCTTTTGATAATTTGATCAAGAAAACGAAACAAGCAATTAAAGTAATTGCCTCTACGGTTGCTCACACAATCACGTCAACCGAACACGTTAAGCTATGCTAGGCTTAACTTCACTAACTAACAACCTTTGTTTTATAACCGAATACCACGCAAAACCCTTGACTTGTAAACGGAAATTAACTAGCACCGAATTAGGGTTTATCAAACCCTAATACAACCGAACAACCCTTGGACCGAATAAGTGCAAAACCCGAAACCCTTTAAGGCTTTTATTCTTCGAACAGGAGATCAAACAAAACAGCTCGTGTATGATTCTTGAGTGTCGAGCAAGGAGGAATCAAGAACGAAAATCTAATAAACCTAAAACCTCCTGTTTTGGTTTATTGTTTCTGCCAAACTAGAGTATACCAAGACAACAACATGTGCCAACCTTTAATCGTCAAAGCTAGGACGATAATGAAGCACCGAAAACCACTAGAGGGTTTTGTAGAATTCGTTGGAGAGGAAACAAAAAAAAGGACCGAAATTTGTATTAGGTTTTATGAGCTAGGGTGAATGGTTTATATAACCTTGTAACCCTAGTCAAGATAGGAATAGGATATTACAAGTCCTATACTTATCACACCACTTTTCCTCTACATTATCCAAAAGAGAACGAACTTGAGATCCTTAATAGAATATCATATTCAGTTTCCATCTTTGAGACAATAACAAATTTGTGTCATAGTTCGGTTTTAGTCCCTGTAGTTTTAATATTGTGAAGTATAAAATATATTCTCCGTGTATTAACGTGTGTGCCCCCAATAGGCTCACATATTCGTAATGTATTCGTGTTATTCGACTACCATATTCCAACACCTCCGTCCCAAATTAATTGTCCCCCCAGAAAACATAATCATTGCTGCATTCTCTCTCTTATTTTTTTACAGAATGACAGTTTTACTCTTATGAAACTAATTAAAGCTTTGAATAAAGTTTGTAATTTCTAGTATCATTAGGGGCAATATGATAAACTTGCTACATTACTCATAACTATATTTGAAAGAGGACAATAATTTTAGGACAACCCAAAATAGAAAAATGGATTATTAATTTGGGACGGAGGGAGTAGTAACAAAGATAGTGAAAAGTGAAAACAACTAAAGCAACTTAAATGTGTGATTTCGCAATTTAATCTTATTTATTATATTCTGTCATTCATGCCGATAAGTCATGTTTAATTACCACTCATCTCTAATATCACAATATGGCAATTGAAGTACTTGACACACTCTACCATGACAAAGACAAAGGTGTTAAAAAAAACCAAGGAACCATATCGGTACCAATTAGGAATCGAACCGTATATTAGAACCATGTTTCGGTTTTTGGTTACTAAAAATCTAATTTTTTGGTTCTCGGGACGGTTTGGGTCGGAGCCGTCCAATTTCAGTACTTTCCCGAAAAGAACCGACTCTTTTGAAAATAATGAAATTTTGTAGAATTTGTTTGAGATATTGTGTACATGTAGCCTTTTACTGATAACTAAAATATCGAGTTTATGCACAACGTATTGATATTAAATAATGAACAATTTACATTGTTGGAGACATTTTTTTTATGTTTGTATTGTTATAGCACGTCCTTTATGAATGATGGAGAATATAAAATAAATATTTTAAACACTTTGATACTCATCAGGAATTATCGAAAATTCCCGTACCGGAACCGAACCGAAGAACTTGGGACGGTTATTGGTTTCACATTTTTTTTTTCGGTTTTCGATTCTTTCGATTTAGGTTTTGATTCGGTCATGAACACCCATACAATGACGTACCAAGTTTTTTTTTCTTTCTGAAAACTAGTTAAGTCTCTTACTTTAGCAAGTGGTAAGTTCCAATATGACTAAGTTATAGCACTTACTTAATGTAACTTAATTTTATATTAGTACGTAATAAAAATTTTACGTTAAAACACAGAAACACGTGTGTATACGGGAATTATAACTAGAATTATAACTAGTTGCAAACTATAGGAGAAAAAAAATCATTTAATACCAACAAAGTGAAATGTGAAAGTAACGAACACCGTACCGGAAACCTACAAGAACACATATATTCAAGAACCTTGCTTACCTTATAATCATTCACGATTCTTTTTTCTATATATCGATACACTCTTGTCGCCGTCACTATAAGCCCATTTTAATGAGATTACGCTTATGAACGCTTAATAAAAAGTTTTATGAACCCATTTGACAGACAAAACTTATTTTATGAGCTCATAACCTAATCAAAATATTAAACAAACGTACTTGAATGTTTATACATTCTAAATTTTGACTATATATTGAGATGCCAACAATTTTATCAGCTAAAACTATTAACATTAAGCAATGGATAAATGCAAAAGCAACTCTGGAAAAGATCTTAACATCTAAATACATTACCATTTAATAAACCAAATAGCCGAAGCAAATAAAAAATTGCATAAGTAAACCTATTATTCGACGTGCCTTTATATAACAAGTACATGTACATTGCTTGATTTGTGACTCAAATAGAATAACAAATTAACTGCAGTGATTTCCTGTAACTAAGCTATTTGGGATATATTGTTCCAAAAAGTCACCTTATTCTACTGCTACAGATCTTCCAACGTTTTACCAAGCGTTTTTACCCAATAAATGGGTCGTTTAAATCATCACAACTATGTACCTGCATAACAATTGTATATTGTAATATCATTCTTATAAATTATTCTATAATTTAAAAGCCATATTTTTCAACAAACATACCGCATGGTCAGTCCGGGCGCTAGATAAATATTGTGATCTAAGACGATTTATGTTGTTGGCATTGTCATAGTGTGGGAACCTCTACCCACAGGAAGTACACCGTGAAGACCTCCAACGTATTCTTCCTCTTGTAAAGAATCTGCATGATAAGAAATATGTTAACCTAAAGTTGGTATCGTAAGTGTCTTAAGACCACGTCATATTTCGGAAATAACAATAATAATATCTTGAACAATTATGTAGCGGTATGTTTTCACCTGAAGCGTCGTCACCAGCTTGAGCACCAGCAACGCCAATGCAGCAGTACAAGGACTGTTCATCGATCTTCAACTGCTCATATGCCAGGTATACATCCTCAATAGTGGCAGCTTCATATAGCATTGTCAAATCTTTGATGCAAGATATATCCTGAGGAGTACATGCATAAAACGTAAGAAAAAATATACAGAAAAAATTGGAATTGTTTTGTTGAGGAATACAAACAATATGGCAGGCAGCTCCAAAAATCGGGTTTGTCATCAACAAGTTAAGGTGATATTTTAAATGGGATATAAACTATTCAGAGATGTTATAATATAGTTTATCCAGTAAGGTAAAGTAATAGCTTCCCGTACCTTCCTATGGACAGAAGCAGCCTGCAAATGAGCTATCAAGCCAAGCCAGTAAGCATTTGACTTGGTTTCAGCCTCGTGTTTCATCAGCAGGGTTCGTTTGGCCTGATAAAATACAAAACCATAGCATCAGATCCATAACCATTTAGATGCATATGTGATAGAATACAAAACCATGCTTCAAGCATCAGTATAAATTTAATTAAGAAACGAACCCGATCCAATTCATGTTCGGCTATCCTTTTACTATGCAAGCCTCTGAGGACACCCTTGCAAGCATCAACAGCCCTATGTACCTGGATTACACTACATGTTAACAAGTTTATAAAAAAAATAGCTGTAACTAACATGAGATGCTACTTCTAAACCGAACTAACGCACCTTGCCTGGTGTAGATGTTACTGAGATAACATACCACCCAAGATTTAACCTGTCAAATAGGTTTAACTCGAAAGATACGTCATACGTTAAGCCTTGAGAGTCTCTGACTTCAGTGAAAAGCCTAGAATACATTAAACCATGAATTCATTAACACTTACCAATAATAACAGCTGCCAAATTCACATATAGAACATTCTATAAGATTAGGCACTCGTTTTTTGAAATGATATACAAAAAACTAAGGTTTAGTAGTAGAAATATAAGACAGTTTTATGTAATAAAAGAGGAAGGTCAGTGAGTCAATGCAGCAATAGCATTACAATAGACATACCTGGAATTTATTATCTCTGCCAACAGCCCCACTGCAATTGCAAAGTATAGTGGGTGATTCCGGGACCTTCTTTGCAGGTCAATACTGTTGTTCTCCGCATTCACTAGCTGTCCTGTAGTTTCTGGTTGTGCACCTACACAACAATTGAAGTCTTGGTTAATTTCGTTTCAACCCTTGTAGACTTGACAGATTTCAGCTATGTCTCTTGGAGTTTGGCCCCCGGAGCCTAACAATCTTTTGGGTGTTTTGACAGGCAGAGTTTAATATCTTCTTTGCAACTTTTGTTGAGCTTGTAACAAGTCAAGCATTGTAATTGCACACCAAGCTTAAGTTTGAACTGGTATCCAATTGGACCAATTATATAATGATGCTTACCATTGTTAGCTGACGCATTACTAATAGACTCAAGAAGGTCTGTTCCGTCAACTGTATATCCCCAGCGGTTCGGTGCAGGACCCGCAATGTACGCACATGCTCGCTCATCAGTGTCCTTCAAGAACACCTATCAAGTACGAAACAGGATGCGACACCAGATGTGGTTATGAAAATATTTAAGAGAAGTATTAAGCATGCAAGAAAAATACTATAGCTTCAAATTTTATTGCTCACTTGCTGAAAGTTCAGATTATTAGGAGACGGTCGAAAAAGGATTGGGGTATAACTCAGTGCTCTTTCTGCACCACTTGTTGGTCTAACTGTGCCTAAATAATCCATCACGCACGATTCAATATCCTCTTCAGAAAAATCGCCAACAATGCTCACCTATTAGAAAGAGTAAATTCAGCATCAATATGGAATGAAAAACTAGAGTTCGTATATATAAACATAAAACTAAAAAAAACGAACCTCCATATTATCACTGACAAACTGATTCATCACTGCATCTTTTACGGTTTGCAATGTTAGATTTTGTAAAGAATATGGGGTGGGCTCCACAAATCGTTCATCTTCATCTAACATAGCTGTCATGAGCTTGTGAGCAGTTGATCGTTCCAAACTTTTTGGAATAGAACGATAATATGATAAATACAGTTGTCTAGCTCTATCAAATGCATCTTCAAGCCATACACTATGCTGCAATATGGCCCACCACGTCAAAATCAAATTGAAGATAAAATATAAACATCGTATGTAATACTATCATGTAAAATTGGTTGAGAGATGATATTTACCTCGAGTACCATATGAAGCAACTGGAAAGCAGCACGCATTCCATTGTCTCGTGTGGTAAATCGGAACTCCATACAAAGAAATTCTTCAGTTGACTCCAATGAACAATTAATCAGATGGTTCACGCAGAACAGCTCTACCTGAAAATAAGCATTCATAACTAAAATTAAATACTTGTATGCACACGCATAACGAATGCCTATTTTCAACTAATAAAATTTGCAAGTACCAGAGTGCTGGTTAGAAGTGGCATATTACCTGTTCCCTTGTAAAATCACCAACACGTCCCCCCTCACTTAAAGTTCGAACACCCAAAACAACAGCTCCCTTTGTTTCTGGTGTTTCTGCAGCCCGCCCACCGCCTACTATAAGTCGCATCACCCCACCACATGTTTCGGTTTTGGATATCTAATTATATAAAACAAATTGTTATATCACATAGGTAATAGTGATAGAATGGAAAGAAATTTGAAACATCAGAATTATATATACCTTATAGTTTATAGTAATCCCGTTTGAGAGACGACACTGAGTGATTCCTGTTTCTTTGTCGTGAACTTTAGTAGCATTTAAATCTAAACCAGTAGATACAAAAGATGGTTTAAGTTGTAGCTTCAAATCATCCAACTCTGCTGAGGTTATCAGTTCCTTTGGTACCTCAAACTGCATAGAAAATGTATAGCTTCAATTTCCCAAATACTCCCAAATGAAAATTACAGAATCAAACTTGAAACCCTTTAAAAGCAGAAATATACCTCTGCCTCAGGCTCTATCGGTTCCTTTAAACCTTCTTCAATTGCAGCTGTTATCTCTTCAGGGGATATCTTAAAATCAATTTCACCTACCCCATCGACATGTACCTTTTTTGGAACACACGCAACAATCGCTGCAGGAACAGGTGCAGATGCATTTCCAAAATCTGATATGTACTCCAATACTTGTGCACCAACGTAATTCACCTGAAAATAATATGTTAAGATACTCGCTTCACAACAGGGAAAAACACAATCTTTCAAGAGACGTGATATTAATAATTCTCTAAATTTGCTTCCATTGTGAAAATTTGTTTACCTCTTCAAGAGTGATGGTTCCAGCAACGCCAAGCAAACTTTCATGACTTTGTTTGTGATCCATAACCATGTGACCAAGTGCATCACTCTCCATGACGAAATCCAAGTTATCCACTGATGATATATTTTCACACATAGCAGCTAACTGTTCACTATCTTTTAGTAATGCATCAAGATAACGTGCCAATTCTCCTTTTGTGACACCAAACTCCTTAAGCCTGCGAACCTGAATCAAATTTTACGTCAAAAAATAAGAACCATAATTCAATAGCACTATCAGTTTTCTCTAATCAAGGGAAAAAATAATTACCTCTTGCGTGGCCACTTTAATTGCACCTTGCCAACTCTTGGGTTCAGCCGTCACTGTGAGAGTAGTGACAGTGCATCCTTCTCTTCCCGAGTCACTATGATCTAATTCAATGGATGTAAACGGAGGGCTAGAACTCTGCAAATTTACCTTTAATTCAGCAAAATATTCACAAGTAACCATTTGTAAACAACTAAACAAATCAAAATCCATAGGATACGCATGCTATATATAACAATGGTTAAGTTATGGTCTGAACATGTGGATAACCTTGTATCTTGAGTTAATTCGGAAATGCAAAGCCGAAAGAAATATCCTCTTCATAAGAACGTTACGCAAATCACCATATGTCTTGACCTTGTTCACAGGAATCTGCCAAAATGATCATGTTAGAACTTTGGATTGTGTAAACATGTAATGTACACATATGATTGAACGATTTTAGATCACTTCCTACCTTGCAGAACATGTTGATTGAAAAGTTTTGAAGCAGTTCATGCTGAAATATCTGGGGAGACTTCAGATTCTCCTGTCTCCCAGGAAGGGACCAATTATGCTCAACAGGAGGACGAACTGCATGCCTTTCTTTTTTAGGAAGTTTTGATTGATCCACTGCAAGAGATGATCTGTCATTCGATGAATCAGCAGATATCCCTCCAGTGAACTTAGGGACGAGAAAATTAGCCATTGCACCAAAGGCACTAGTTTTAGGTGCTACAGGAGTCTCGTTGACAACATGTTTCTGACCAAAAACACCCTGCACATAAACTCTTTAAATTAATTATAATTCTTTGAAGGAATGTCTAATGCTGTCGATAAACAAAGAATAACATACTTCGATGTGTTGAACAGTTTTTGCAATGTTATCAATATCTCCCACAATATACAAAGTTGCATTAGCTGGGAAGTACCACCGTTCATGAAATTTCCTGATTTTTTCTGCATCCCACTTTTTAATCTGATCTTCTAGTCCAATCGGAAATCTTTTACTCAGCTTATTCTCAGAATGTAAATGTTGCAACAACTGTGCTTGAAAAAACAAGTTAATCATGATTTTTTCAGTAATTATGAAAACTAGAAAAGAAATAGAGTTATAACTAATATACCTGGCAATCAACACGGTACTCAATAGTGTTCATCATTTGCAGCTCTGATAATATAGCACGTCTTTCTTTTTCAACCCGTGAAACAAGGAACTTTGGGTAAAATGCAATCTACATCATAAAAGAATAATAGGCATTACACCAACAAACTGTTAGAGATTTTTTTTTACCAAAGTGAAGTAAATAAAAATTGTTACGATGAAAAAGACAAGATGATTATACTTCAGAATAAACTGTCATCATATTTCTAAATTGGCTCATACCTCATTTAGAGCGTCCAAAACAGATGGAAGTAGATCCTCATCAGAATCCTATTGAAAAGACGGAGAAATGATTGTGTTAAAAGAAAATTAGAAAGTATTAAACAATAAAGCTATCAAATTCACTATTTGTGTACTGAAAAGACCAAGAATGCAAATTACAAAACAAAACTCACTAGCCATTTAATAATAGAGAGCATAATGTTACACACCTGCATAGATGTTGGCGAATGGATGTGGAAAACGGTATGATGGAAGTCAGTATAAGCATTTGAGCGTGCGCCAGTTCGTAATAGTTTCTCACGCTTCTTACTTCCAAGAAACGCAACATGCTCGATCATATGTGCAATACCTTGCTCGTCATCTTCCTCATCAATTGATCCCGCATGAACCTCCATGTGGGCTTCAAACCTTCAAATAATAAAAAATGCCAAGTAAATTCATTTAGGATAGCAACATTTTAAGCTAGGTATGCAAACCAAAACAGCTAAAATAATAAGTCATACCTATTTTGTGGTACTTTGTTGGGCAAGATGAGGTAACGAAGTCCATTTTCCAGTTGACCCCTATACAACTTTGGATGAGATGGAAGTTCAGAACCTAAAAACCCCTGTAACTCCCTCCATTCACTGCTATCTGGGCTAATCAAATAGTCAGAAGACTGCTGCTCCAGAGCACCCTCTGGCCAGGCTGTACTTGCGGCATGTGGCTCATCGGGACCCACAGCTGCACATGCAACTCGAACGCGTTTTTCCTATCAACGTACAAGGTATATATCAGCTACTAGGTGTAATAAAAGTTGGCAGTTCAGTTAGCATAAAAACATTTTAGCAGGTAACAGTATCAATATTCTGCAAACTGCACCATGCATTTTCGCAAAACAGCAGGACAAGAATATGATATCAACACATCAAAGGTTAATCTACTTGCTGTTTCATAAACATGATATTGCAAGTTGATTATGGTTATTGGCAACTATGTTAAAAAGTTAATATAACTACTCCGTTAAGCAAACATATAAAAATTATAAGGCTGAATAAGGTCTTTAAAAACTTGGGACTATTTTTATGGATATGCTTGACATTATGTTAATTTTAGAGAAGTGTTTATCCAGGTCAAAGAATGTGTGATGCTGATAGTAACTTGCCAAATTGACTAGTGGTTAGAGACACATGCAAACCTCATATATTGATCACGTTATTTGGATACATTTAAAGGCTATTAGTCCTCTGCTTTAGCGACCAAGTTAATTTCAACCCAAATTTAAATCTCTAAAAACATACATAGGGCTGTAGCTATTAATAAGATAAGCATGTAACGGTTGTGGGATCAAGTACCAATGTGGACAATAGGAGGATTAAAAAGTGTGAAGTAGGTTAGACTAGGGAGTGCGTGACTGCGTGTGTTTGCCGCTCAAAAAAAGAAAGAAAACATTTAGTTCTACAATTCAAAAAAAGTTACTCACACACATCGAATGCAAAAAGAGTTACATTGCAAGACAGTGGATTCAAAAACCAAGTTTCACGCATTAAGTTGATTATAAAACAATGTATAACACCCATTTACGAGCCAAAGACACACACACCCTACTCTACGCCTTTGATACACACTTTGTCCATACTGGGACTAGATTTCACAACATCTTGATTAAGGGGCTAGCTTGATAGCGCTAGGCTACAAGCATGTTGGTAAAATAATGTAATAATCCCTAGAATCTAACTTCTTTCATACTGGCTTTATAAAGTCGAGATATAACGCAAATAGGCTTTCAAGGTTAAACGGGGTACAAGTGTGCAAGATAGTAAGCACACAAAAGCACACCAAGAAGTCACGGATATTCAAAAGTTACGTATTGAAACTTTTAATGTATTTTACTAAAAGAAGATCAAGTTTAATCAGCCACTTAAGTACTTTTTTTCTTACTATTGGTATTCAGTCTTCTACTTTATTCCTTGCTCCAAGATTTATTAAGAGTTTCTGTACTTATGAGAGTGGTAACTCCAACCATATGGAATTGTCTTGGGAGTGATGCTCATTTGACCAATAGAATCTGTGATTGCTTGATTACGATATAGTTTTTTTTCTTTCTAAAACCTAGGTGTGAGAACATCTTATCTTGCATCAGAAACATAAAGTGAAAAGATTATCGGTTGAAAATTGTAACAGGAAGGTCATGCCACCTCATTAATTTAAAATGTTCATACGTATCTAAAGTTAATTATTTGCCTTTGTCTCTAGTAAGCATGGTCCACATCTGAAGACAAAAAAGGTTCATGTCGAAAAAGATAAGAAGATACAAAGCGGTAGAAAAATAGACCATAAACACGCACATGTCATCCAAACGAAGATAACATAAGGTTTCATGAACTTATATAACTAGACGCAATCAATGAACTTACAACGTCTACTCCATGCTTTGACAGATGAAATACAGATTTGTCTGAAAACGCTCCTGGAGTAGATTTGCATATGGGAAACTTTTTTCTCCTCCCATGATGAAAGCAAGAGAACCTCGTACATTGATCAAGCAACGGCCTTTGTAGCAATGGTTTATCCAACAAAGAAGCACATCTATCACCGGCAATCTATAGCAAACGACATAGAATTTAGTCACATAAATAAACTACGCAAACAAATTGCCATGAAACACGAAAAAGTCTATATATCCGAAACTACAATTGTTGGGACATAGGTAGTTTGTTATAACTAACCGGTGAAGCTAGTCAACAAAACTATCTTTTATGCGGTAACTTTAGAACTTTCAACATTTACATACAATCCGCATTCATGTAACAAACTAACAAACATACAATTTAATCAAAACTTCTCATATAATCAGTTACAAACATCACTTATTCCCTCCGATCACATCAAAAATCAAAACTTTTTCCCTTAAACTAATCACTAAATATTTCAAAACACACTCCAATCATCACAAAAAACTTACACCACAATTAACAATCATCAATAACTAGTAACAAACATCATGTTGCACCACTTAATTCCACCTTACATGCAACAACTTTAACAGAAAGTCAACAAATTCTACGTTTTTTTATCAAATTAAAAGGTGAACAGAGACGAACTTTGACCTAGCAATCATATAAAGTCAATAACTCACCACAATCACCTAACCTGTTTGTTTCGGCTTATATATCCGGCTTATAGCTTATTTGGTTTTGGGCTTATGTTTCATAAGCTCTCTTTTTGTAGCTTATTTCGAAACTTTCCGGCTCATATAAGCTTGTCATGTCATGATATGCTTATACAAGCCGAAAAGTTTCAAAAAAACGCACAAAAAGTGAGCTTATGAAACATAAGCCCAAAACCAAATAAGCTATAAGTCACCACAATCACCTTACCTAACACTTAATTCCAGCTGATAACAATCAGTTATAGTAAAAAGTGATAAAGCTGAGAGTTTTATTAAACTAAAAGTGAAAAATAACCTTGTTGGTAGAATTACACTCTATATACAGAATAAAAATCAAAACTTTCATAAAATAATCAATAAAGTTGATATTTTTTATAAAAATAAAAGTGAATAAGGAGCTTGTTGTAAGCGGAAAAGTTTCAAAATAAGCCAGAGCTTATGAAACATAAGCCCAAAACCAAATAAGCTATAAGCCGAAACAAACACCCCCTAACAGTTAATTCCAGCTGATAACAATCAATTACACTCTATATTAGTAAAAACATTTACTTTTTATTCAAAAACTTACATTTTTATAAAACTAATACTGAATAACAACCTTGTTGGTAGATTTTTATAAAACTAAAACTTTATAAAAAAAATCAATAAAGTTGAGATTTTTATAAAAATAAAAGTGAATAAGGACGTTATTGTGAAAGATACAAGGCGGAGGAATGGCGGTACGACGGTTATGCGTGTATAATCATATAAAGTGATTCTACTACAATCAATAATTCACCACAATCACCTAAGGGTGTTTGTTTCGGCTTATATAACTGGCTTACGGCTTATTTGGTTTTGGCCTTATGTTTCATAAGCTCTGGCTTATTTTGAAACTTTTCGGCTTATATAAGCCGGAAAGCTTGAAAGTAAGCCACAAAAAGTAAGGTTATGAAACATAAGCCCAAAACCAAATAAGCTATAGGTCACCACAATCACCTAACCTCACACTTAATTCCAGCTGATAACAATCAATTACACTCTATATAATAGTAAAAACTGATAAAGTTTAGATTTTTATATAACTAAAAGTGAATAACAACCTTGTTGGTAGAATTAGATTCTATATACACAATAAAAATCAAAACTTTTATATAAAAAATGAATAAAGTTGAGATTTTTATAAAACTAAACAGTAAGTAAAACTGAATAACAACCTTGTACAGACTATATACACAATAAAAATAAAAAAAATAATATAAAAAATGAATAAAGATGAGATTTTTATAAAAATAAAAGTGAAAAAGGACCTTGTTGTTGAAGATACGGGGCGGAGGAACGGCGGTACGACGGTTATGCGTGTAAAGACAGCGTAACGTAACAGAGTTCTTGCTTTTGGGTGCTAGGAAGCGATTAGATGAGACATAATTAGGTCTATTTGTTCTTGAAGAAGAAGGTTGTGATTTGGGTTTTAATGGAGGTGGTCTAACAGATATTATCGATGAAGCTGCTGCTTCCATTGAATTAATTAATTTTGGCAAATGAGGTTGAAGAAGATTTTATCCTCACAATCACAAATAAGGCCTTATTGAACAAGGCCTTTTTTTTTATTTTTGTGGCGATAATTAAATACCAAGTGTACTTCTTTTTCTTCTACTCCTAACACTTTTTAAGAAAGAAAGACTACTTCATTCAGTTGTCTTCAACTTGGTTTTAGATGATGCTTGCTAATGGGCTTGGCCCACTTTCTATTGTTTTTCAGGGGTCCGTTTGGCTAAGGATGTGATTGGATCACTGAGTAACATTAAGGGCAAATTATAAAAAAATGTAGCAACTTATCATTTTTTATAAATCATTTTTTATAAAGTTGTGTAGTTAACTTTTTTTTGCTAAAAAATCATTTAACTTTTGAAATTCGACTATTGTGTGTAGTGGGTGACCTACAAAACCGGGTAAGCCTACGTGTACAGGTTACCCAGCCACGTAGGTGACACGTAAATGACACTTTTTGCCACGTTTTTTCCCCTTTTTCTTATACTTAGTTCTTTAGGGCCCCTACATTCCCCACCACAAAATATTATCCTTCCCGAGTTTCCTCTGTAAAACCTTCTCACACCCAACCCATATCGAACACACAAGATCTTCATCTTCTTTGTTTCCTCTGTAAAACCTTCTCACACCCAACCCATATCAAAACAAAACAAAACCAATCTACTAAACCTTCGAAAACAACATCTATCACCGGCAATCTATAGTAAACGACATAGAATTTGGTCACATAAATAAACTACGCAAACAAATTGCCATGACACAAGAAAAAGTCTATATATCCGAAACTACAATTGTTGGGACATAGGTAGTTTGTTATAACTAACCGGTGAAGCTAGTCAACAAAACTATCTTTTATGCGGTAACTTTCAAAAGGTCAATATTTTTATTTGGAGACTATTGAATCGCTTGCCTCATAAGTTGAATCTTTCTTCCTGCAGTATTGGTATCCAGGCGATCTCTTGTCCCTCTTGCAATGGTAACGTGGAATCTTCAAATCATATTTTCTTTGAGTGTAATATTGCCAAGGACGTTTGGATGTTTGTTCGTAAATGATGTGATATTTCTTTTCCTCTTTTTACTTCGTATGAGCATTGGAAATGTTGGTTTACTTCGTGGCAGGTGGTTAAAGAGAAGTCTCGGTGCTTATCAGTTATTTATTCTTCTTCTCTTTAGTGCTTTAGAGGTATCTGTTAGCCTCAAAATATTAAGTCAAATAAGGACGTTCGTTCATTATGAATATTAGGTCTCGGTCATTCATTTATGTAATGTAGTAATAGGCTTGATTAGAATATCGGGCTCGTTAGTTAATTATGTATTGTATGTGTAATGGACTCAAAAGTCCAACAAAACCCGAGCCCGGTCCAAGTCAACATACACCTGGCCCATGGCAAAAGCCCAACCGGCCACAAGGGTATATAAACCCCTCTACAAGTGTGGAGAAGGTGTTGGTTGTTTATTTTCTCTTAAGCTAATATTACATCCTTCCATTTTTTCTATCTACTTTCTCTCTCTAGTTTCTCTCTATACATCTCTCTAGAATTCTTTTCATCTTCCCATCTTATTTTCTTGTGTTTCCATGGTAAAGTGAAGTGATTCTTGGTTCCCTACATGTGGTATCAAGAGCCCACGGGTGGGTTTGGTGTTTAATCTGATTTGTGTATTTTATAAGCCAAAACGTGGCTTATCAGAGTCTCTTCGAGCTTATATTGTGCTTATTTTGTGCTTATTTTAGTAAAGATTTATTGTTTTCTATAGATTAAGTTACTTAGCTTATTAGTATATTCGTTTTCATTGTAGAAACAAGAATCTTTCAATTCATTTTAAGCCTAAACCATTTTTTAATCCAAAAAGAGTGAAAAAAATTTGATGTTAAAAATCAAAAAGTTTGGATTTTTATGTTAAGACTTTCTTAGATCTTTCTAGTTTTGCAAAAGAAATCATCAAAAGTGCCTAAAAGTGTGTCTTTTTAGTGTTTGAAAAGGTGTACTTTTTGAAGACGGCGGTTTATACGTAGTTTGAATACGGCTGTTTATACGCTCTTTGATTCCGGCGATTTATACACTTCTGAGACGGCGATTTATACGTGTCTTAAAGACGGCGATTTATATAAGTATTAAAGACGGCGATATATACGTGAGCTTGATCCGGAGATTTATACAAGTATTAAAGACGGCGATTTTATACGTGAGCTTGATCCGGCGATTTATACAAATTTTAAAAACCGGAGATTTATACGAATACTAAAATCCGGCGATTTATACATTAGTGATAAAGGCGGTGACTTATACACCTTTCTTGTCATTTTTGGTAATCTACCTGAATTTCAATTTTGGTTCATATAAATCATCAAATTCGGTAAAGGCAATTTCGGTAAAACACAAAATTAGACTTCAAAGACAATCAACTCTATTTCATTCACGGTTTCTTCTTGATTTAGTAAAATCTCGTAAAAGTTGCTTCTTTTATCGGTTTAAATCATAGATTTGTAATCCCGTGAACGTTGATTAAATTCAATCCACAACATCAATCACTTTACCTACTTAATATCCTACAAAATCATTTTCACTTCATAACTTAACAAATCCTTCATCATGACTACTCCAATCACAACTTCCACAACCGACAGTCAAATGCATAACAACATAATGGCAGCTGGTTCAAAGAATCGTCCACCAATGCTTGCAACGAGAAGATATGCACTGTGGCAATCACGTTTCTTAAGATACATTGATATAAAACTGAATGGTGATACCCTGAGGAAATGTATTTTTGAAGGTCCTTACACACCTTCTACTGTCACAATTCCAGTTGTTCCTGCAACAGATGAAACCCCTGAAGTTCTAGAACGAACATCAGTTGAGACAATCTTGAATATGTCTCCTGAAAACAAAGAACATTATCAATCAGAAAAGGAAGCAATTCGTTTGCTATTGACTGGAATTGGGGATGAAATATACTCAACTGTTGATGCTTGCAAGACAGCTCGTGACATGTGGATAGCTATTGAAAGACTACAAAGGGTGAATCTCTTAACATTCAAGATGTCAATACTAATTTGTTTTGGGAGTTTGGCAGATTCACTTTTCATGATGGAGAGACAATGAAGTCATACTACTCCAGATTTTACAAGATGATGAATGAAATGATAAGAAACAACTTGACAGTTGCTACAATGCAAGTCAATGTTCAGTTTCTTATGGCTCGCATCTTTATGGCTTTCAAAGGTCTTGCTTAAAAGTTTTGGCACATGGTGATGTTCTGAATTATGCTGGTTGGTCCTAGTATAGTTTGGTGATTCAGAGTGTGTTAGTTAATGTAGTAGGTTTGGAATCTAAATGTATTGCTGATGAATATGTTGGCCTTTTGATTGGCAACTTGGCTGATTTATGCTCTAGTATTAAGTTTTGTTATGTATCTAGCTCATTTTTGCTTTGGCAAGTTTTGTTTGTATTTTGGGCATGGGGTATGTCCATGGCCTAGTTTTGTCTTCTGCCAAAGAGGTGAAAGGCTTTAGGGATGTGTCCTAAGTTTTCCTCTTTTGTGCTTTCCTTATACAATTTTTTGCCAACTTTGGCTTTTTCTTTTTATAAAATTTACCTTTCCCAAAAAAATGTTCAGCTATATTTTTTTTATTTTCTTTTTAGTTTTCTTACATCTTCAACCCAAACTTGGCATGAAAGGATTTGTGGAGAATGTCAGAGCAAAATATGACCTTGGACAATTATCATATCACAGCACTTCTGAAGTTTCTAAAACAATATCAAAAGAAGTTAATGAAATCCATGCTGAGAGAATAGCCAAGAATACAAACCCATTAGCACTTATTGCTGCTACTCAACAATATTCAGATCCTTATTATCAAGCACCAAAATCTTACAAATCATATGCACCACCATCAAAACAATCATTTTCCACCAGATCTCATGCATATACCAAATACAAAGGCAATGAGATAGCCAAACCAATCACACCTTTATTTGAGTCAGCTTTTAAAAAAGACAGTGATCCATAACAAGCTCAAAGAGACAAGGATATGCAAAAAAACTTGGCACTCATTGCAAAGTACTTCAAAAAGATCTACAAACCTACCAACAACAACCTCATAACTTCTTTAAACTCCAAAAATAAGAATGTGAATACTTCTCCAAGCTACAAGAATGATAATAAGACTGGGCAGTTTGGAAATCAAAGGACAGTGACTGTTGTTGGGGCTAGGGAGACTGTAGGTAGTCAGGTAGTGCAGCAGACCGGGATACAATTTTTCAATTGCAAGGAATTTGGTCATTTTGCTAAGGAATTCAGGAAACCAAAAAGGGTAAAAGACTACTCGTATCACAAGGAGAATATGTTGTTGTGCAAACAAGCTGAGAAAGGTGTTCCATTACAGGCAGAGCAAGCTGATTGGCTAGAGGACATGGATGAAGAGATCGATGAACAAGAATTGAAAGCACATTACAACTATATGGAAAATATTCAGGAGGTTCCTACTGCAGACTCAAGAATTGATACTGAGCTATTAGAAAAGGTACAACACAATGCTGAATATAATGTGTTTGCCAATGCGAGTCAGCATTCTGAGCAACCTGAATCTATTAATAACACATGTGTAGTGGAAAAGTTTATAGTAATGTCATTCCTGATTCACCGAATATGTGTAATGATGATATTCAAACTGACCAAAATGCTGAAGAATGTGATAATGAGCGTGTTGTGCTTGCTAATTTAATTGTAAAATTAAAACTTGATATTGATGAAAATAAAAAGATTCAAAAGCAATTAACGAAAGCAAACGCATCATTGACTCATGAATTGAAAGAGTGCAAATCTATTCTTGCGGAGACTAGTAGAACTCTGAGGGAGTTTAATAGTACTATGGATAGTTGCCTAATTGCACTTCAAAGTAAACAGACTGAGCTTGAGACGTACAAGACCTTAAATGACCGTACAGTTGATTATGACAAACTTGAACGTAAGTCAAATGAAACTCTAGGACTATTATCTCAAAAAGAAATTGACATAAAAGAAGGTTTAAAACTTAAAGCCTATGAAATTTTAGTTGTCAAAGAGAAACACGATGAGTTAGTCAAACAGATTTTTTTTAGCAAAGTCATATAACGAAGGTCTTGTCAAAGAAAAACCAAGGTAATAACGGATTTGAAACTTAAGGAAGAAAAAGACATTGACAAAATGATTTTAATGGAAAAGCAATTAAAGTTTTTGAATGAAATTGTTTATAAAAGGAATCAATCAATTCAAACCATCCATATGTTAGCTCCGAAACACTCAACATTCAAGGGTAGACCAACTTTTGCAAATCCAATGTATCTCAAGAAAGCTCAATCTGAAAAACCATCTTTGTATGAGATTCCATATGACACATCTGATCATGTAAACATATTCGTCCCTGATAAGGAAGAGACATTGACTCTTGAAAAAGAGAGTAGATCAAAATTGAATAAAGACTTAGTAAAACCTTATGATTACACAAAGCAAAATAGTCTTTATGAAAATTTTAAACCAGCGTCACAGGAATATCATGATCATTTTGCACATGCAAATGAAGTAAGAAAAAAATGTGAAGAAAATCTTTTGTTAAATCTAAACCAAAAATTTTCAAAAACATCGGTTTCTTACCTACTTCAAAATCAATTAGTAAAAGTAGACAAGCTTATAATGTAATGACGAATAACAAAAATCATTTTAGAGAACTTATTGATCAAGCTTGGGAAAAACATACTCATGATTATTTTCGTGTACCAACTGCTCATGATATGGAAAACCTAATTAAAACATGTTTGATGCCTCTTTCTCTAAAGACACAAAATGATAATTTCAAATTTGTTCATGAACTTAAGCAAGAAATGCAAGCTGATTTAAAGTACGTTGAATCCCTTGAAAAAGAAATTGACGAACTTGAATCTGACAAAGCAAAATTTTCAAACATGTATGATCTACTTCTGCAAGAGTGTGTTTTACAAGATGTCATGTGTTCTTATTTGCATTCTTTATCTGATTTAGATGCTCACACTGAATTGCAATGCTTATATCTTCATAAAGTGAAATAATATGAATGTCTTGCACAAAAGCTTTCTAAACAAACTGAAACTGTTAGTAAAGAAGTTTATAATGAGCTTTCTTGAAGTTTTGCTAAATTAGAAAAACACTTGATTTCTCTTGAACTTACTTTACAACAATGTAAAGAACAAATGAAAAATGACACAGTTTGCAAAGAAAAAGCGTCAAATGTATTTCTAAAAGAACGTGAACAATATTTTGAAAATGCTCAATTGCAAGACAAGAACATTGCCATAAGTGAGTTAAAGAAACTCATTGATAAATTCAAAGGAAAGCCTATGGAAACTATGTTTGATAAACCATCTGTTGTTCGTCAACCAAATGCTCAAAGGATTCCAAAACCATCAGTTTTAGGCAAACCGACTCCTTTTTCAGACTCTCTTGAAAGGAAAAGTTTTTTAAAGACAAAGTCGGTTCTCAAAACTAATGTGTCAGAGGGTTTATCAAAACCAGACACTACACATATTTTGCCTCAAACAACAAGGCAAGCTGTAAGAAACACAAATGTGATTAAACTAGGAATGTATCAAATTAACACAAACTAGAACACCACAGTTGCCTCAGACTTATAGGAATACTAATCCTCACGTGTCTACCTCTACAGGAGTAATTCATCGAACTAGTGTTAGCATACCACAGCTTAGGAGCACTCAAATGAAATATAAGGTCGTACCAAACAATAGTCAAGTGAAGTTTAAGAAGACTAAAGTAGAAGACCACCATATGATTTCTAGTATTTCTAATAAAACAAAGTCTGTAACTGCGTATAATGACAGTTTAAAATCTAGAACTTCGAATGTTAATGTTGTTTATGCTACTTGTGGAAAATGTATGTTTAATTCGAATCATGATGCTTGTGTTTCTAAATTTATCCATGACGTAAATGCTAGAACTAAGAAACCTAAAGTAGTGCCTATTAGTACTAGAACACCCAAAAGTCAAGCGAACAAATCTGTTGCAACACCTCTTAAGAAAACAGTTGCATCAGAATCCACTATCCAGAAATCCAAGAGTTACTATAGGATGCTTTATGAGAAAACTAGTAAGGCAAGGAAATGGTGGATAGCACAACAATGCCCATCGGGATATAAATGGGTTCCGAAGACAAAAATGAAATGGGTGCCTAAAGTTAGGAAAGAAGATGTGAACACAAGTATTAGTCCAACAATAGATAATGCATCTATGATAACTAATATCTTGAAAATTACATATACTTTAGGATGCAATTTGTCAAGTGTTCCATTGTTCTCTAATTCTCTTGCAGATTGTTCAACTCATCCTATTCATTGTTGACTCTGGATGCACAAAGCATATGACTGGCAATCTAAAGCTGTTGTGCAATTTTGTTGAAAAATATCTAGGGACCGTTCGTTTTGGCAATGATCAGTTTGCTCTAATTCTTGGATACGAGGATTTGGTTTAAGGATATATCACGATCAACAAGGTTTATTACGTCAAAGGCCTCAATCACAATCTCTTCTCGGTTGGTAAATTTTGTGATGCGGATTTGGAGGTTGCTTTCCGGAAATCTACTTGTTTTGTTAGAGATCTTTAGGGAAACTATTTACTCACTGGTAATCGTGACTCTGATCTCTATACAATTTCTCTTCAAGAAACCACTTCATCAACTCCAATATGTTTCATGGCTAAAGCCTCACCAACTCAATCATGGTTATGGCATCGAAAACTTTCTCATCTTAACTTCGACTACATCAATCTGCTTTCAAAGAAGAATATTGTGATTGGTTTACCAAAACTGAAATATGTCAAGGATCAACTATGTTCCTCTTGTGAAGCGAGTAAAGCAAAAAGAAGTTCATTCAAGACAAAGGATGTTCCAAGTTCAAAAGGACGGCTACATTTGCTTCATATGGACTTATGTGGTCATATGCGTGTTGCAAGCATCAATGGGAAGAAATATATTCTGGTAATTGTTAAAGACTACTCCAGATATACTTGGACTCTATTTCTAAGATCCCAAGGATGAAACACCAGAAGTTCTAAAAGATTTTCTCAAGATGATTCAACGCAATCTTCAAACTCAAGTGATTACTATTCGAACTGTAGAGGCACAGAGTTCTTAAAAAAGATACTCCATGCATATTTTAAATAAGAAGGAATTGAGCATCAAACTTCCACTCCTCGAACACCTGAACAGAACGGCGTTGTCGAAAGATGAAACTGTACTCTGGTTTGAGCTGCTCCAAAATTTGGTGACGATGCTTTCCAGCTTCTAAACTCCTTTTGTTCTTTTGGGCTAAAGCAATATACAGACCGCATTGCTATACCCAAAACAGATCAATCATAATTTTCCACACATGAAAACTGCCTATCATATCATCAATGACAGAAAACCTTCAATCAAACACCTTCACGTCTTTTGTTGCACATGTTACTTAACCAGAGATGGTGAAAATCTATGCAGGATTATGGTTGGGTTGAATAGTGAGAATGTGGGAGTGAACATAATTCATAGCGCTAAACAATCTATGCTCTATGAGATAATGACTCTTCTTGGAAATAAAAAGGTGTAATGTACTTTTGTGTATGCTGCAAATGGTGGTAAAGAGAGGAAGATTTTATAGATTTATAAAAGAATTATGGGGAATGAGTCATGGGTAGGGGTGTTAACGAGTCGAGCTTTTAACGAGCTACTCGAACTCGAGCTCGTTTAACTCGAGCTCGAGCTTGATAAATATTAAACTCGAGTCGAGCTCGAACAAGTTTTTATGCTCGATTATACAAACGAGTCGAGCCTTAAAATGAAACTTTTGGCTCGGCTCGTTCGAAAGCTCGTTTAATTATCTCGAGTCAAACGAGCCGAACGAGCTACTCGAGCTTAACAAGCCGAACGAGCTAATCGAACCATAAGTAGTTTCTATGTATTTAACGCTTAAAACTATTATAATTTTATATATTTTTTATATAAATTAAATATGTAAGTGTTTTAGATCTAAATTTTACTAGGACTTATTACCACATCAATGGATTGTGTAGCTACAAGTCTTTGAAATACTCCTTGGACTATGACTTTAATTTATAGCCTAAACACTTTATACTTTTATCTCCATTCTTCGATGTGGGAAAAATCACTTTGATTTGTCATTATACTTGCAAAAAGTTCTATTAATATGATGAAGAATAATCATTAGATTAATAACTTATCATATTTTTTTAATTCTTTATCAATAAACAATTCTTAAATATATATTATTTGTTTTTAACATAAGAATAATAAAAAATAATATAACACATATTATAAATTATGCATCTATAGTATTTTAGATGCATCATAATATATTTTGTAGCTCAAAGTTATATACATATACATATATCAGATGAATTTCATCGACTTACGAAATCTAGATATACATATGACTAGCATGGTACCCGCACAAAGCAGCGGCAATACCAAATGTGCATTTTTTTTATCGTATCTTGATCTTTAAGTGGTATATAATGATAGTCGGTATTTGACGTTTTACCAGTTTGATAATTCTAAAAGAGTGATGTGTGTTTTTATTTATGTAATATAAAATACAAAGGGTTTTAGCCGTACAATAGCAACATACTTTCTTAAATGTTCCGTTTTGGTACGTGAACTTTTTTTTGTTCCACTTAATGTAACGAACTTTCAAGTTTTGTGTTAATTTGCACCAACCTTGACTGGCAACCGGGAAAAAAGTTATAAAACCGGAAAAAAGCCTACGTGGCATGTTTAATACTTTTTCTAATGTTTCGTTTTGGTACATGAACTTTTTTCTAATGTTCCGTCTTGGTACGTGAACTATTTTATATACATGTTTTTATAAAAATATGTGTATAATATGTATAAAAATATGTGTTTAAAAATACGCGTATAAAAACGTCTATAAAAATGTGTGTATAAAAACATGTGTATAAAAACTTGTGTATAAAATGTGTGTATAAAACGTGTGTATAAAAATATGTATAAAAACATGTATATAAAAATATGTATAAAATGTGCATATAAACGTGTATAAAAATATGTGTATAAAAATGCGTGTATAAAAATGGATGTATAAAATGTGTGTATAAAATTGTGTGTATAAAAACGTGTATAAAAATGTATGTAGAAAAACATGTATAAAAATATGTGTATAAAAACGTGTATAAAAATATGCCTATAAAAATATATGTATAAAAATGTGTGTATAAAAACATGTGTATAATCATGTGTATAAAAATATGTGTTTAAAAACATGTGTACAAAAACGTGTATAAAAATGTGTGTATAAAAATGCGTGTATAAAAATATTTGTATAAATTTAAAAATAATTAAAAAAAATAAACAATCGTTAGTATAAAGGACTAACGTTGCAAACGTTCGTTGGCTAAAAGTATTAAACATGCCACGTAGGCTTTTTTCCGGTTTTATAACTTTTTTCCCGGTTGCCAGTCAAGGTTGGTGCAAATTAACACAAAACTTGAAAGTTCGTTACATTAAGTAGAACAAAAAAAAGTTCACGTACCAAAACGAGACATTAAAGAAAGTACGTTGCTATTGTACAACTAAAACCCTAATACAAATATATATCTATTATTATATTTATTTGAATTTAGTAAAAAATGAATGTTTATTATAACATTTGCAATTTTAAATTTGTATTATTGTAAGTTTGTAACGTCCATTTTAATATTAAAATTTAATATGTCATTAATTTACATTATAATGCAATTAGAATTTAATTATTGACTCAATTTTTTAAGACTTCATTTTATAGAAAGTATCAAATGCATTATAAACAGTTTAGATAACTACGCATAAGTACATGTATGACAAGTCACATGTTTACATTGTTCATTAGCTCACCTATTGTACAAATATATTTACCACTTCAAATGATATTAGATTATATATATTCAAGTCCTCCGGGCTTGGATTCGCTAGCCAAACCTACTAGACAAAAGGATGGTTCTATGGCTCAAACACGAGTAAAGCCCATAAGACCACATCTCCTTACGCGATACCTTAAATTCCTCCGTATAAAAACTGGAGGGGAAGAATATTTAGGGTAAGCACTTCCGATACATCACCTGTCCTAATTCAAGTTGAATTGGCAATTTAATAGTTAGGGTTCATAAGTAAACTTGAGGTTTTCGGGTAAGGTTGGTTTTAAAAGCAAGTATTGAAGTAAGGATGATATGAGTTTAGTCCCATTTAATGAGTTATGTCTACATTAGTGATATTTAGGGTTTTCAAATATGATCATAAGAATGATCATATGGAGATTAAAGATGACTTAGGTATGATTTATGAGGTGGTGTTAGACCTTTTATTTAATTAAAAATATACATTAAAGTTCATTTTACACGTGTTTATGATAATTATTGTTAGAAATGAAGAATGATGGTGTTTGACATTGAGGTAGAATAGCTATGTATGTAAGGTAAGTAAACTGGTTATAACATGCTTTGTTAGCTTTATCATATTTTTGTATGGTAATGGAATGTGAAGAGGGTATAGGAAGCAAGTAAGCTAGTTTTGGATGCTTGATAATGCAATATTTAAGCTAATAAGAATTCATAATACTTTTGTCGAAGAATTTTTTTCTTTTTTCGCTTTCATTTACTTTCGTTAAGTTGTGAAATCTTTTGGTTTCTTAAACTTCCGCTTTGCTTATTGCTAATCTGAGGCCGTTATGTTTGTTGATTTTATTTAAACATTTAGATGTATGATTTGGTTTTATCGTTTCTATAAATGGTTTGGTTTGATTTGGTTTTGGTTTTGGTTTTAAGCTTATAAGCTTCTAATACAAGCTGATCTATCGATCATATGTATTAGAGAGAATCTGTATATATGTATGTATTTTATTAGCTCGAATAAATAGTTTTATAATCTTAATTTGAACCATGTAAGACCTCGACTAGCTTCACGAGCCAAGTTTAAAATTTGAATAGCTCGAATAAACATTTCTATCTTACTTATACAAGTGAATGCAAGTTTTATTAAGAATATAAATCTAAAATGCATCATGTTATCATTATTTCGTATTATATGTTTTCATCAAGCGTTAGCATATCATATTATCTATTTTTAAAATATTTTCAAGCATTATTTTATCGAGTATATCAAATGTATCAATTAATTAACTTAGTCAAATGATAACAAGTAAATATCAAATTCACTTTATAAATATCTGATTATCCGTAAAAATATATATACTATGGCTTATGTAACTATGTGCCTTTTATTATCTAGTATATATTAGGTATCATTAAACGAGTGCTAAACCATATGTAAAGTCTAAAAATATATAGTTATTAGAAAACTAGACGAGTATTCGTGCATAGCAATTGAATTTATAGCGGCAGATAGCTGTAGTGATAAAAGAAAGTCTATATGAGTTATAAACGAAAAGTAAAAAAAGTTTGAGAATTTAAAGATTAAACACTATTTAAACTAAATAAAATTTTAGTTTATATATGTATTTTTCTTAATTTTCCACATTGAAAAATAGAGTGTAAATCATCTAGGTAAGAGTATAGGAATACATGTAGCCATATATTTTTCATGATGTAATCATTTTACTAATGTTGTGTGTATATCAAGTACTCCCTTCGTCCCTAAATAAGTGTCCACTATTAACTTTCGAAGTCATTCTTCTTCAACTTTGACCTTAAATTATTTTGTTTGTGTTATATAATACTTGATGAAAATCATATCCATGAAAATACATTGAAAACTCAATCCATTTATATATTTTGCATCATGTATTATATAACACAATCAAAATAATTTAAGGTCAAAGATGAAGATGAAAGACTTCAAAAGTCAATAGTGAACACTTATTTAGGGACGAGGAAGTAGTAAAAAGTGTAGAATATGCTTGTCCCGCATCGAATGAATGAAGGAAAAATAAGAGATGAAAGCTACTATATAAACAATAGTTTATGCAAGAGCGGAAAAGAAAACCAAAATCAAAAGCATGAGACTCTGGTATCCGAAGGATTTTGGCTTTAAACTAACAACCTTTTCATATGTCGACCATGCCGGATGTCTTGAAACTCGCAAAAGCACTTCTGGAGGAATACAATTCCTATGTGATAAGTTAGTCAGCTGAATGTCAAGGAAGCATGACTGCACTGCAATGTCATCAACAGAAGCCGAGTACGTGGCGTTATCTACAAGTTATGCTCAAGTAATGTGGATGAGGACACATCTTAAGGATTATGGCTTTAACTACAATAAAATACCGTTGTATTGTGACTCTCAGTCGGCCATAGCAATCTCATGCAACCCCGTGCAACACTCCCGTACCAAGCACATCCATACTTGATATCACTTTATCAATTAACAGGTTGAAAACGGTATAATTGAATTGTACTTTGTCAAAACTGAATACCAATTAGCTGATATGTTTACTAAAGCCTTACCCAAAGATAGGTTTCAGTATCTTGTTAGACGAATTGGTATGAGATGTTTGACTCCAGCAGAACTGGAGGTTCTGGCAAATGAATCTTCTTGATATGTTCTTCAAACATTGACTTGTAAATATTTTTTGAGAAAAACAAAATACAAAAATATAAAACCTATAAAAACAATACAAAAATATAAAATTTCAAAAAAAATACAAAATCAGAAAAATCAAAAATTTCCAAAAAGAATCTTCTCGACACGTCTCTTAGAATCGATAACATTTACGTATCTAGAAATGTCGATTAATATTGACACGGGTGTGTAAATAAAGTTCAAGCAAGTGTTTCAAATGCTTTCAAAACATGTCATTTCTAATTTTCTTTATGACTTGCAATCGCTCTCAGATTGCAACTCGGACCCGAACGACAAAGGATAGTGTACGTTTAAGTGCGCTTATATTTAGCGTTAGAAGAGAAGTCTTCCAACATGATGTATTTCAAAATGTTGAACACAATTTTTTAAGAAGTTCTCAATGACAATTCAAAATCTTTTAAAATTGTGTGTTCAACACTCCATCCCTCATAAAGTTTTACAAGACAATTCATCTACATTTGGTGTCATTTTCAAAATGAGTCAATGTTTGAGGGAGAGTTTTTCGAAAAACAAAGTTTTAATGATTTTGGATACATCATCTCACGACAATTCTTATGTATTCAAAACATTATTAAAAATCTCTTACTAACAAATCAATAATAATAATGACTACTCAATAGATTGTATGTTATAAGATGATTAAGTGTTTGAGCATAATTTTTCAAGAATTCTTCAATGACAATTCATAATCTATCAAAATTGTGTGCTCAACACTGCCTATCCCTTAATTTTATATTCATTTTACAACTTGGTATCATTTTTTTAGTGTCAAACATATGCAAAATTAAGAGGGAGCAAGAAGAAAAGTATCACATAATTCATGCTGAAACATTTTCTACCTACAGAACTTTCATGACAAATTTTAATCACATGGTATTTCAAAGACTAAGTGAATTAATATTTAAAATATGAGGAGAAATGTAATTAAAATGTGATCTTGAAAGTAATAAGTGATCTAAACGACTCAAAGTGCTTTATAATCTTCGGAAAGGTTTTATGGTTACGATCTTATACCCAACAACATCTTAATTCACGACGATTCTGAAGTCATAAGGTGGTTAGGTTAGGTACCAGTCCTATGATCCAACCAGAACCGGAGGGATCTACCTACGGACACCTCTTAGTTAGAAATAGCAGTCCTTAGGTATGATTGGAGATAAATGAGAACGTGAATAATTCCAACTAAGATTGAGCTAACACTAAAACAATCACAACAAGGTGTTAGTAATGACGTCATGGTAAGCATTAAAGGGGTTGAAGAATTAAAAAGAAATGTAAGGATAAAGGGTCTAAAGAAAGAAGCCCTCCATACACATAGGCAAAATTCGGGTCAATACATATTCTATCATAATCACATAGATGATTTCTGGTATTGAAGACAAGACATCATGGACCCAGTGATGCAATGCACAACCCTTCCCAACCATTCAATTTTCTCTCGAAAGATTCTTGTCTCATTTATCACGGAGATCGACACGACTTCTATTGACTTTCTCACTTCGGGTTAGTTGATATTCAATAGGTGGCAGTCTGCTCCAGCCTTCGATCACTAAAACCAAAACGCACTAATCGAGTCTAGAGCTAAGAGATCAATCTATAAATCTCATTAGGACACATTCCATGACAAACACTTGTTGAACACCATTAAGTTCACAAGCTGTTAACAAGAGTCCTACATATTATCCTTGTGATTCTGCCAGAACATCCATAGTGATACTCTTTAGTATTCACAGTGACGAATGGAAATCCTTCCAGAGTCAACCTCAAATAGCTCTGCGGTAGGTGACTTGTGAGATTCTATATTGTTAATACAAATATTCGCGCAAAAACGATATTTATATTTAATGATCTTCATGTTTTGATAATAACAAATATAATGTCATACTACGTAAAAGTTTGGGTAAAAGCCATAAATTACCAATGTACTTTCCAAAATTTCCCGACTTGAACCCTTTACTTTTTTATTAACACCGACACCCACGTACTTTTAAATTTTTAACCGACTTGAACCAAACGTTTGTACCGTTAGTTATTATGTGGCAAAGTTAGTCCATTTAGCTAACGACCGCTTTGCATCGTTAGTCCTTTAACAATAATAGTTCTTTATATGATTTTCTTTATATGATTTTTTACGTTTTCGTCCGTTTTTTACGATTTCGACTCGTTTTTACGTTTTCGTTTGTTTTTTTTGCGTTTTCGCCCTTTTTTTACGTTTTCGTCCTATTTTTTACGTTTTCGTTCTTTTTTTTTTGAAGACGACATCATGGACCCAGTGATGCAATGCACAACCCTTTCCCAGCCATTCGGGTTTCTCTCAAAAGAAACTTGTCTCATTTGTCACGGAGATACACACGACTTCTATTAACTTTCTCACTCCGAGTTAGTTAATATTGAATAGGTGGCAGTCTGCTCCAACCTCCGAGTACTAAACCAAAAGATATCGAGTCATTGAGCACGGATCAATAAAATATATCTCATTAGGACACATTCCATGTACATAACTCTTGTTGAACACCAATAAGTTCATAAGCTGTTAACAAGAGTCCTACGCATTAACCTTGTGATTTTGCCAGAACATCCGAGTGATACTTAAGTATTCACCTGAGATGGAAATCTTGCTTGAGCCAACACCAAACAAGCTCTTGGTAGGTGACTTGTGCGATTCTATATGAATAGATATCGATTTTGGTCTAGTAAATGAATTGACGACTCAATCAGAAAGATAGTAACTATCTGATTCACTCTTACCGTGTTGTCTGCTTTGAGACGTTCCGGTAATGAGACCAAGCAAGCATGGTGAATCTAATACATCTGTGTTAGAAGATTATACGATTTAAGCTGGAAACCATATCAAGGAGATTATTTGAATCTACCTAATCACATGTATAGTATTTATACTATAAAACGGGGAACCGATGGTTACCGCAACCTAAATTTGACGAAGTGACAAAGACACTCTCGTCCATATACGTCGATTATCACTAACGTAAACCTGTAGGTTACACGGTGGTGGAGGTACCTCTCTCCAGCTAAGTCAGATTCATTACCACATGCTCATGCTCAAACTACAAAGACATACTATTGGCATCAAGATTCAAGAATCAAGAATGCTCAAACTAAAAGACAAAGACTTCCACAAACTCTGATACATAAGATCTTCCTTTAAGATATCAAGTCTATCAAAGGAGATTGTTGGCAAGCTTTCAAGAAGATGCAAAGTATGCGCATGTTGGTCAAGACACAAGATCGCAAGATGACAAAGATGATCAAGACAAACAAAGAAAATATTTAAAGATCTCATAACAAAAGACAAAGTCGAAAGACAATGACAAAGGCTCAAGATCAAATATCACAAGGCATGAAGGAACAAGCCTGCAACGAAGACCGAGACCAAGACCGCGTGAGCTTAACGACAAAAGCAATCTCATTTGATCTCATGAAGGAGTGTCACAATGAACTCACTTCGGGGGAGATTGTTAGCCTCAAAATATTGAGTCAAACAAGGATGTTAGTTCATTATGAATATTAGGTCTCGGTCATTCATTTATGTAATGTAGTAATAGGCTAGATTAGAATATCGGGCTTGTTAGTTAATTATGTATCGTATGTGTAATGGACTCAAAAGTCCAACAAAACCCGAGCCCGGTCTAAGTCAACATACACCAGGCCCATGGCAAAAGCCCAACCAGCCACAATGGTATATAAACCCATCTACAAGTGTGGTGAGGGTGTTGGTTGTTTATTTTCTCTTAAGATAATATTACATCCTTCCATTTTTTTCTCTCTAGTTTTTCTCTCTACATCTCTCTAAAATTCTTATCATCTTCCCATCTTATTTTCTTGTGTTTCTATGGTGAAGTGAAGTGATTATACGGGTTCCTACAGTATCGCAACAGTGTTACCTTTCGTTCACACCCGATGAGGAAAAGTGACATTTTCGACAACATTCGTCTTTTCGCGTATTCTTGGCATGATCATAGGGGTCACGTGATTTACAATTGGATTGAATGTCTTAAATCCCATATGCTTCTCTCGAGTAATGGTTTAGGATGACATTTGTTTTTTATCCTCTCGTGTTCCCCGAGGTTTGTTTGGGTTGCATAAAAAACGCTCCAGAGTGAAAACTGGTGGCTCCGCCTCAATGAGCGGGGATTTTTTTCTTTTTATGTACAGGCAAGAGTTTTTTCATCCTTTTTTGTAGCCCTCGCAGTTAAAGTCGTGAGAAGATGCTAGTCTAGTTTTTTTGCTTATTTATAGTATTGTTTTTGTACTTTTTTGGCTTCTAGCGCCTTGCTAGTAGCCTTTTATTTATATAATTATCTTTTGTCGCTAAATTATATATTTTTAAAATGTAAACCCTTTTAACCCTATAAATACCCCATTCATTTCACATATTATACACAGATTCAACCACTTTTCTATTAGTTATCATCTTTATTTAAAATGTCTAACAAAACTCTTAAAACTAAAACCCAAAATCCCGACACCAACAAAGCATTTGACACTTGACACCAGATCCAAATTTTCAATTATCCGGTGTTTCATCACCGTTCACTTTTGACCGCAACTTTAATATATCCATCACAACAACCAAAAAACAACCTTATTATCAAAATCATCCATTCAGTCCTTTGTATAACAACCAACGAGTTTTTTACCAACAACAAAATCAAATGTATCATCTGTCTTTTGATTCACCATCTCCGTCGCCGCAACCAAATCAGAGGTATTCTCTGCTTAACCGTATTAATCTTGATATGTATATGGAGAACTTGTTTGGTAGTTAAGAATATTATACGGGTCAAGGTTCGGGTGGTACTCAAGATTATTATACGGGTCAAGGTCCGGGCGGTGGTCAAGATTATTTTATGGGTCAAGGTTCGGGTATGGGCAATCCATCCGATCCCGTTGAAGACGAATCTCCCGTCGAAGAGGTGTCATCCGTCAAGGCTAAGAAGGTTATAAAACGGCGTCAAAAAGCCAAGACGACTGTAAACAATGAAGCGTAAAAACCATGGACAACAACGAAAGAGGTTACGTTGTGTAACGCGAGGGTCGACGCGTCGAAAAACAACATTAAAGAAAATGCTCAAAGAAGTAGGGGTTTGGGAGGGCTGTTGTGAATTACTTTGAGAATGAAATGGGGGAAGATCCGAGGATACGATGCCATCAACACTAAATGGAGAAATAAGGTTCGTCCTATAATTGGGCAATTTTGTGTCGTTTACGATAATGTAAAACAGAGGCAGGAGAGTGAGTCATGTGAACTAACTGTGTACCAAAAAGCGTTACAGGATTACGAAGCGCACTACCAACACAATGACTGAGTGTTGATGAATTTTGAAGGATCGTTATGCTTGGAAAGATGTTGAGATGCCATTATTTTACAAGCAACAAAAAATCCAAGACTTCCGAAACCACCTCACACGACATATCAGACTCAACGCATGGTGGTTTGATTTTGAACAAAGAAGCAGATGATTATGATAAAGAGGTTCGGGAAGTGCGACTAATGGGTCGGGACCAAACTAAGAAGAAAGCGGTGTCCTCCCCTGGAAAAGCATCAAGTTGGCTAGTTGGGGAAAAAAGAAGGAACAACAAGAATCATATATACAATTGAATAATCAGGTTTTGGATATCAAAGAAGCGGCGCATCGAGAGACGACAAAATTAAAAGGAGAGCAACTTGCACTACAACTTGAAACGCTTGAATTACTCCGAAAAAAGAAAAGGGACAAAGACCTCATCTTCTATAATTCACGAATCGCCGAAAGTTTGCCCCAACTGCAACAAATAAAACTAATGGAGATGAAACAATAAATTAAGAAAATCTATAATTTAGATTACTAGTTTAAGTTTTTAACTATTATTGTAATACTTTTAATTTTATTTGAATTATTATGTAATGTTTTTTTATTATTAACGAATTTTTTATTTATTTTAAAAATGTCAATTACTCAGTCTTTTTATTGCATCAAGTTGGTCGCATGTCAGTTTTAAGAAAAAGAAAGCCGATGTGACAAAAAAGATATTGATCGCCTTACTCCCTTACTATGCCGAGGCTAACAAACTCTACTTTGGTTTTGTTGTTGCAAAGCACACATATAGCCCAAGGCCTCAGGCCATTTATTTACGGTCAAGGTTGTGCAACGCTATATTGTTTTTTTCCAGACATATGATGCAAAGATTTGTTAGGAATAGAAATCCTAGATTGGGAATACGTATTCATCAGTATATATACCAATAAGTTAAAAAAAAGTATATATATCATTAAATAAATATGTAGATATCAATATACGTTTTACCAATAAGAATATGACAAATGGTACTATGGTAGTATGGTATTGGTACCAAAAGAAAGGAAAATGGTTTACGACTATGACTGTATGCTAGATGTCTTATCTATGACCAAGTGTGTAACCCTTAAGTCTTAAAAGCCAAGAAAAAAAAAAAAAAAACTTGTAGACTAAGTTTTATCAAAATCTAGTTAAAAGGGTTTTGAGCTCCATTTGACTATAAACCTCATTCAAAGGTACAAAGAGTTTATAACGAAGTTGCCAAAGCAGAAACCAACAAAGCAATTAGGTGAGTTTTCATTATTTTTCCAATAAATTAATATGCATGTACTAGGTTCTTTTTGTCTTACGGAACATGTGTGTAAGATCTATTATGTACAAATTCTTATTTGTGTGATTTTTATTGAATTGCGAAATACATGTTATGTTATGAACTTTGCTAGGCCATAAATCACGTAATTCTAGAAATCCTAACCTAGAAGATATAAAAAAATAGTTCTTTTTGATCGATATCATGTTTTATTATGTTAAGAGTAATAATTGACATGCCTAATTGATATGCAAATTTGTATGTTTAAACCTACGTGTTAGCATTTTGTTGGCAAAACACACATAAACCCACTTCTTAACAAACAATAAACCGCTACCACGTCGATTTAAGCACAAATTTAATCACACGTTTAGGCTTATTAATCATTTTTCTTATGCTAAATATGTAGGAATATTTACTTTTGTGTGAATGGTTTATAATTTGGATATCAATCTGAATCGTGTAATCACTTTCATATTAAAGTATTTCGATTCTCTATACCTCGGGTTCACGAAATATTTAATCGGATAAGACATATTGACAATTGAAATCTAAGGCACGAAAAATCAATTAGAAAAGTTAGAGTATTTGTTTTTGTTATGTTCTGTAAATGTGACCAGACCAGAAATCTGGTTATAAGCAACCACTCAAATTCATTTTCGGTTATATATCAACCATTGTGTTGGTTGGTAAAAGACGCGTCGGTTGAGTTTTTGGCGAGAAAACTGTTAACACCAATTAGTAAAAAGATCGTTTAGGTTACCCTAACAAAGGGCGCTGCCCTTGACCCTGATAACTATGACGAGTATGCATTTCGCACCTCCTAACCCGTTTTAAGTTAAACTTGTATAAGGCTATTGGTCTCAGGTAAAAGACAATCACCTAAAATAGTTTATAACGTTAAAATTACCAACACAATATCACTTATTTCTTAACTACTCAAATTTATCGCATAATGTTTTTTTCTTAAGGTGTAAAAACTAAAAAGAACAAAATAACTTAATCCGACTTGTCGTTTAATATTCGATATTTAAATAAGACATATGATGAAAAAGTAGACACCATTAGATCCGTGGTCAGGTTCGAGATCTAAAATGATATCAATGTTGTCCCGGGCCTGACCCATTGTCATCCCTAAGGCTAGAAGTAATAAAGAGACACCAAGACCATATTCAATGACGCTACCTCAACGTCACATCAACTTTTTCTCTCTACAATCAACTTCATCATCAAATTTAGAGTGCTTCTTTTTCATTTAACGAGTGAGCCTAAACTCTTAATTGCGCAAGAACCTATCTCTCTTAATTAAGTGGTTTAAACTTTAAACTAGACATTTTAAAAAACCACCAATTAATTCCCATAAAAAAAACACACCCCTATTTTAATAAGACAACTAACTTCACCGTTAAACATAAATATGCTCTCAAAACACACGATCTTAACATCGGCCGAATTTTCGTTTTCATTGGTTAAATACGCGTCTCAAAGACGATGCGTAATAAGGCGTCCTAAAAACCCCGAGACTCGATCTTGAGGGCCTTTGTTACACCCGGTCTAACCGAGGCGAGACCGGGTGATGATGCAGAAGAAAACAAAATCAAACCGAATGAGTTGTATATAACAGACTGGCAAATGGCAAAAACCGTTATCTAACAAGCATATGCTGGCGATTCCAACACCATCAAATAAATTAAAAATATTTTTATTTGAAAAAATCATAAATCTTGAATCAATAATCAATAAATAAATATATTCTCACCTTTGATTTATATCGCCCATTGTATTTTCAAAAAAAAAAAAAAAACCAAACACTATCACCACAACTATACAACAAAAAAACCCAAACACACTAATTCATATAGATCTGTAAATCTGTTCGTATTACTCAAGTCATTTTCTTGAACGGTAAATTTTATACTTTTTTTTAATTAGATCTTTATTTGTTATCTGAATTATGTTTTTAGGGCTTTTTTAGTCGTCATTGTGTCATTTTTAATAATTTATTTGATGTAAATTCATAATTATGGTTAATTTGTTATATAATTGACCTGCAGGTAGTGAATTATGTGGTTGATTGATTTATATTTTGAGGGTTCAGTTATAGTGATTTGTGGTTTTTAGGGTTTTGTTTAAGTCTACATTCATCATTATTATGTAACTAAATAATTCTGATTGATGTTGTTTATTTGTATGTGATATTTTGTTTGGAATTTGTAGAAATTTGAGATCTTAAGATTAGCTATCTTTTGGTACGAATCCGCCTTGTGAAATTCGAGTCGTTTGGTACGCGAAAGCTGATTAGCGGGATTTTAGTTGGATGGTAGCGT
>BQNB010011377.1:4447-81618 GCA_026074375.1 Tanacetum coccineum | reverse complement strand
GCATTTACATGGTTGATTACCTGTTTGGTTTACATACTCATTTATATATCTCGCGAGGAGATACAATACATGGTTTAATTTTTGTACGTAAACGCATACTATACTTTTATGATTACCAATTAGCTTAGGTTGCATGAACTGTAAATCACTTGGAGGGTGAGTGCGAATGTTATGAAATAGATCTATTTGGGATTGACAATCCCCGTTCGGAGGGAACACCCATGAGGGGAACATATTATTTTTATTACTGCCCGGGTGTTCTTGGAGGGAACACCCATGATGGGTACATATTATTTTTCATTAATGCCCGGGTGTTCTTGGAGGGAACACCTACGATGTGTACACTCTTACCGTGCCTTGAATAAAGTGGCATACATACAAGTCTACGTCGCAGTTTCATGAACTTAGAGTAATCGTAATCATTGTTTTATACTCACACGGATATTTGTTGTGCCTTGAATAAAGTGACAATACATACTTGAAACATTTTGGTGACATTAAATTGGTCATGCATTCTTTATAAATCTTTGGGATTTTTACATGGTACTGTGATGACACAGTGAACAAATACATTTATTTGAAACTTACATTCATATTTAAACTAACCTATGAACTCACAAACTTTATGTTGACCGTTTTAAGCATGTTTTTCTCAGGTGATATAGATACTTGGCTTACTTGAAGTGCATTGGAGTCTTTACATTCAAGTTTTTCATGGTGATGCAATTATGGGACAAACTATTATTTTGATTTTAGAAAATTAACGAGATTGTTTTACAAACGACACAGTTAGAGGTCGTTCTCTTGTATCTAGCGCTGTGTATTATGAAGTAGCACCCCATGTGGTATTCCGCTGCGTTTTATATTTTTGGGGGTGTTACACCTTCTTCTTAACGAACAATACTGGCGCTCCCCAAGGCGATGAACTTGGTCAGATGAAACCTTTGTCTTGGAGTTCCTTGAGTTGTCCTGACAACTCCTCCAATTCAGAAGGTGCCAAACGATAAGGAGACTTTGCTACCGGTGTTGCTCCAGGGGTTAACTCAATCCGAAACTCAATTTCTCAAATAGGCGGTAATCCAAATAGATCATCCGGGAATACCTCAGGAAAATCTCTAACCATAACAATCTCTTCTTGTTTCTTAACACCCATCAAGAATCTTACTTTATCTTCCGGTCTCTCTCCTAATACTCTAAGCACGCTGCCATCTGGTAGTGGTATCTTCACTACCTTCTCATGGAAAACTATTTTAGCCTTATTATCAGACAACCAGTCCATACCTATAATAACATCAAAACTTCTATGTCCAAAAGGTATCAAATCGATGTCAAAGACATGACCCTCGATTTCTAGTTTGCAACAATTAATAACCTTATCAATCTCTACTAGTTTCCCGCTAGCTATCTTAATCTCATATTTGAAACCTAAATCGCTGGGCTCTAAGCCTAACAGAAGTACGAAAGTAGTGGAAACAAAACTATAGTCGGCACCAGAGTCAAATAAGGTAGTGGCAAAGTGATCGTTAAAAGTAAACGTACCCGTCATAATGTTCGGGTCTTGGTGAGCTTTCTCTGATCCAAACAAGAAGGCCCTACCCCTAGCCTGGTTCCCTTGGTTTCCATGGCCCTGACCATCGTTATTAGCAACAACTTGATTTGGACGATTTTCTTTCGGGCCTCGAGCCCTATTCAATCTAGGATAAGCTGGCTTGACATGGTCGGTACTACCACATTCATAACATGCCTTAACAGTTGGGTTTCTAGCATTGACAGGATTCACATTCCTTGGCACACTTCTACAATCCTTTGCCAAATGACCCGGGCGATTACAGTTGAAGCATGTGCGACAAGGTCTACCGGGTACATGGTAGGAGTTGCAGGTGGTACACTTAGGCCAAGTACCCATATTCTCTCTTCCTACAGGGTTCACAGTAGTAGCAAAAGCATTCACAATCCTAGTCCTCTTATTATCATCCCTTCCATTCCTATCCTTACTAGGTTCCCCTATATTTCCTCTTTTCTCAACCTTCTTAATTGATCCATTCCTAATAGCCTCATCGATCAGTGCACCAGAAATCTGCACCGCCTTCTGTAAGTATTTGGCTCTGTTGCTGCCACCATCCCACAGATTTGTGGAGCAAGGCCATACACATATCTCTCAATCATCCTACTATTAGGAGTCACTAAATGAGGAACTAACCTAGCCAACTCATAAAACCTATCAGTATACGTAGCATGGCCAGCCCCGACCATGGCGTGATTCTACAACTCAGATTCTAAGTTTTGCATTTCATGACTAGGACAAAACTCTTGTATCATCATATACTTAAAGTCATTCCATGACATACTAATAGCAACTTCCCGGCTTAGTATGCGGATCTGAGAGTTCCACCACGTTAAAGCCTTACCTGCAAATGAACCAGCAGTGTATTTCACTTTTTGGTCAAAACTACAACCACTCATATCATGCACAGATTTTATTTTCTCAATCCAACGAGTAAGAACTACAGCACCTCCCTTACCATCATATTCCTTAGGGTTACATGCTAAGAACTCCTTATATGAACAACCTACTCGGTTTCCATTCACTATCACATTCTCAACGTTCCCTTGAACATTCTCATTAACCACATTATCATTTTGATTTCCAACATTCCCTTGGTTACTAACCTGAGCCAACATGGCGGGTAAGAGGTTTTGCAATTGATGGGCAATGATCGTCGAGAAGTCGGGTGCACCCCCATTGGCTCCTTCTACATTCCCATTGACTCCCTCTATACCCCTATTAGCTCCCAAACCTTGGTCATTTCCTTGACCATTCAACTCATCAACATGCTCATCATTACCTTCCCTAGGTCTTCTACCCCTTCCACCTCTACTAACCCGTTCAGCGGTTCCCCATCCTAGTGATTTGACAGCAGGCCGGCCAACACTTCGGGTCATCACCCTTGGCAGCATTTTCCACACGAGAAAGAACATAGGCAACGTTAGGTAAGTGGGACAACTAATATATATAGAATATCTTACTATATATACCGATATAAACATAACACCACCCTACGGTGTCAACATCGATTTGTGTGAACAACAATACCAAGTATGAGTGAGTTGTGATACGCTTATAATTACGTTGGCCACCGTACTTATATTCGCATCTTTTCCCATTCATAATCAATATTATCCCACCCATTTCAGTGACTGACATAAGTAAGGAACCAAACCATGAACACACAAAGGCACACAAAAGCAGAACACTGCGCACATAGATCCTATACGCAACTAAACAACAAATCTTAGGTTATAGTCTAGGCCAAACCACCTAGTTCTCTATAACCTTGGCTCTGATTACCAATCTGTCATACCCCGACAATGGCGGAAACTCGGGAATGCAACATAATGATCAATCATAACACAAGGTACAAAAATAGAGAAAACTACATTGCATAAACTCCAAGTGCTATGAAGACCATCAACCTTGAACAACTCAAGTGATGTCCCAATTGCAACTAAATCCACAATCTCTTACAATTATTCATAAACCCTCACAGGGGACCATAACCAAACTAAATCCAAAACATTCAAATACTAAAGTTAAACAACAAGCAAGCAAGACCTCAAACGAAATTCCACACCGGATACTTCTAAGTCTGCTATCACAATCATCAACTATTCCTCTTTTTCTTCACCTGAAAATGATACTCGAAAATGTCAACAATAATGTTGGTGAGCTCGTAGGTTTGACCTTAAACCCAAAAGTTGTGCCAATATTTCAACAGTGGACAATAGTGCTATATGACAGTGAATATATGCAAGCAAACCACAACTTAGCATCCACGCTAATCACAACTAGCATATCAAATGCTCTTGGAGTCGCAACTCCGATATGTCGCTATGCACCTAAAGGGCCTACTAGCTGGAGCACTATATTAGGGAGGGACGTTACTCAAACTTGGGAAGGCTTACCCATCCGCTCCAATAATCACACAATTAGGGTAGGCGTACCCAGCCGATCCATAGGGTAGGCGTACCCAGCCGATCCAATAATCATACCACACATAATATTCACATAGCAGTCATAAGCACATATCTTGTCCAAAAACAAAACTACTTTTCACACAGATCAATTCAAAAATATTTCAAAACACATTTGAGTATTATTTTCCCCAAATGAAAAAAACAGTAAAAAGTGAGGCTACGAGAACTCACCTCAAGCAAGTCTTTAGCTACCCAATCTCAATCACACAAGCAAATGCAACGACGCCCGCACACGACCTAGTCCAGTTAATGTCCCATTTCAATCATCCATTTCCAAAACAATCATTACGTTTGATGCATAGAGTTTAGATGCGTTGTACAATTACCCAAAATAGTTTTAGTGGTGTGATGGTTGACGACTTATCTCCATAATCATATCAATCTCATTCCTCGATAACACATACTTATATTATTTAGCGCAAATAGATAAGTAATATAATAAATATTTATAATTATTAATTATAAATATATCTCGACAAGTCCATTCGGTAACCCCGTATGCCATAAAATAATTACTAAGTGGTTGAAAATGAAACGTTTAATCATATTAGACACCTCCGAGAAGTTTCGAGAAAAATTATATTTTTCGTCTTTTAGTGAATTTATTAAATAAATAAAATAATTAAATTTTATTTTATTATTTAAAATAAAAATCGTGTTTTTAAGAAAATTTCGTATAAACTTTTTACGAAATTTCGACATGACCCGTACGTTTATACAACGTTTTCCAAGGTTTAAAACCTCATTTTTTCACATTTTCCACACTTTTCGACCAAATTTCCAAAATCCAAATCTTTAACACTTACCAACACTTTTCCTTCAAAATATCATTCAATACCTCTTCGTAAACACATTTTCACTTTCAAAAGTCCAACAAAACGCTCATAATGACAAAATATCGCTTATTGGGCCTTAAGGCCCAACAAGGGTCCATTATGACGTTTATAAGTCCAAAATATAATCCAAGTCCAAAACCAAAGTCCAATTACATATATAAGTATATACTTATATGTAAAAATAATCCGGACCACAATAAGCCCTCCCATTAAGCCGCGGCTCAAATAGACTTATTGGGCCGTGAGTCCATAAACTCTAAAATACGTATATTAAGCTTTAAAATAAGCTAATAAGCTACGTATCGCTTTTGGTTACTACCATAAGCCTCAAAAATAGTCCACAACATACGCCATAACACAAAAATAATCAAAAACATATCCCCTATGTTTTTCTTCAATGAGCCGTGAGCTATAAGCTCAAATAAGCCAAAAAAGTGCTTAAAAATAAGCCAAAGATAAGCTATACAAGCTACTTTCAAAAATAAGCATTCTAGCATCATATATTATTCAACCATCACGACCACAACATCAAAACTACAAAATACAAAAACCCCACCATTTATTCCCATTTTACTATTACCACCAACCAAACCTACATCTTTATTCGTTTCCTTTCAAAAATAGATTTATCACAATTGATCAACTAGTAACACCTAACAATCATCAATCAAGAAAAAACCCGAAAGAGGTGACGGCAACATGGGAGGAAATTAACAAAATGATGTGACGAGAGCGGGGGAGTCGGCATCTGAGGAGAAGAGGGGGTATGGCGTATAGGCTGGAGAGATATGGTTGGTGTGTGGGGTGGTGTACTGTCAGAAGTGATTATGGGTCATTAGGGTGTGTCTGAGGGGGGGTAGGGAAAGACAATAATAGATATTCGAACTACATATATAATGTTGGCGGGGTTGGGGGGTTGATTGTTAACTATTAACACCTATATAGATACTTCTAGGACGGTTGAATGTCTACCCAAAAAGTAGTCTTATTATGACTTCCCCCCTTGTTTTTAAATGAATAACCAAACACTAGAATCAACCCCAAATATTTATGTCTTCATGTTTTCTTGATCAAAATTCAAAAATTATGAGAGTGTGTGTGTGCTAGGTGCTGACGAACCACAAGAGAGAAAGGGAGAGAGGATATTTTTTTGTAAAGATGAACCATGTGAGAAAATGCTTAGATGTTAAGCATATAAGTGTACACATTTTATACAAACATGCTAAAAACTAGCCTGCTTGTTCCCTCCCTTGACTTCTTGACCAAATAGTATCCTAAGGGGGTGTCGGGTCTTTCTTTTCGTGTCAAAATCACATAAAAGGTCGTAAAACTCAACCGTAAAATTTACCCCAAAGTTAAAAAGCATTTTTATTCAATTTAAAAATACTTTTCCATCAACCTATAGTATTCACATGACATATTTTCACTTTAAACCCTTCAAAACTCAAATTGGACATTAACGGGCGTGTCGAACTCGTTTTTTGGCATTTCTCAAACTTCACATGTCAAATCATCCAGAATACACATAACACAATAATACCTTCCAAAAGGGATTATTAATCCTATTAAACCTCAAATCATCACATATCTCATAAAATCATCACTGTCAACACGGTACAAAATCTGGATAAGCTGACAATAGTCAAATAGTCAAAGGACTATTAATGAAATATTCATAACATAAAAAAGGCAAAGGTTACAAATGTACCTGGTAAAAATGACATTATGATATAGACTTGACATATTAGGATTTTTATATGATATAAACATAGATATAGATGGCATTGATAGAGGTTGCGTGAGCTCATTTACTTTAGAGATGCAAGTTACGTTGCATAATGAGATAAAGCAAAAAAAATTCCTTGTACAAAGGTGGTATATTACAGTGCATCTAATTAATAGATGGATATTACAGTGCTTCTAATTTATAGATGGATATTTACATTAATGAAAATTAGAGGTTGTTATAGTCTTCCTCCCTTAAAAGAAATCCCGTCTCGAGATTTAGTTGGATGCCAGAGTGATGTTTGAAAACAGATGTGGATACTTGGCACGAATTTGATCTTCGCGTTCCCATGTAAATTCTGGTCCTCTTTTAGAGTTCCATCTTACTTTGATTATAGGAATACAACTTTGTTTCAGTTGCTTGACTTCTCGATCCATAATTTCCATTGGTTCTTCTACAAAGTTGAGTTTGTAATTGAGCCAAAGCTCTTTCATTGGAATGACAAGGGATTCGTCAAATAAGCATTTCTTTAGATTAGAAACGTGGAAAGTACTGTGGACATTACTGAGCTCTTCAGGAAGCTCTAGTTTTTATGCTACTGGGCCAATCCGTTCAAGGATTTTGAATGGTCCAATGTACCGAGGGTTAAGCTTTCCTCATTTTCCGAATTGGATGACACCTTTACGAGGTGATACTTTTAACATAACTCGATCTCTGACTTGGAATTCTAAAGGCTTTCGTCTTACATTGGCATAACTTCTTTGCCGGTCTCTTGCAGCTCGCAAGCGTTGTCGAATTTGCACTATTTTCTCGGTGGTTTCATGAATTATTTATGGTCCTGTAAGTTGAACATATCCAAATTCGGCCCAGCAAACAGGTGATCTGCACTTTCGACCATAAAGTGCCTCGAATGGTGCTACCTTAATACTGGCATGGTAATTGTTATTGTAGGAAAATTCCACCAATGGTAAGTGTTTTTCCCATCCTTTTCCAAAATCTATAACACTGGCTCAAAGCATGTCTTTGAGTATTTGAATGGTCCTTTCACTTTGTCCATTAGTTTTGGGATGATATGCCGTACTCATGTCTAATTGAGTACCCAAAGCATTCTGCAATGATTGCCAGAATCTGGATGTGAAATGACTGTTACGACCCGAGATGATGTATATTGTCACGTCATGCCGGGAGACTATTTCTTTGATGTACAACCTTGTAAGGGTTTCCATACTATCTGTCGCCCGGGTGGGAATAAAATGTGTAGATTTGGTAAGACGATCGACAATGACCCAAATTGTGTCATGTCCATATGAGGTTTTGGGAAGTTTTGTAATGAAGTCCATCGTTATTCTTTCCCACTTCCATATAGGAATCTCGGGTTGTACCATTAAGCCGAATGGCTTCTGACATTCAGCTTTAACTCTAGAGCATGTTAAACACTTGCTAACATACTAAGCGATGATTGCCTTCATGTTAGGCTACCAATAGAGTTTCTTTAGATCCTGATACATCTTGTCAGAACCCGGGTGAATGGAATACTTTGATTTATGAGATTCATGCATGATCAAATCCCTCAGATTACCAAAGAGTGGTAACCAGCTTCGGTTCTTGATACAACGAGTTCCATTAGGATGTATTTCAAATGATTTGTTCATTCCTCGTAGGTTCTCAGCTTTGATGTTTTCTTCCTTGAGTGCTTCAGTTTGAGCTTCGAGAATTTATGATGGTAATTTTGGATGAATGGTCATGACTAATGATCTAACTCGAAGTGGTTTGATTCGTTCCTTTCGGCTTAAGGCATCTGCTATGACATTTGCCTTTCCAGGGTGATAACGAATCTCATAATCATAATCTGCAAGTAATTCTAACCAACGGCGTTGTCTCATGTTCAATTCTTTTTTATTAAGAATATGTTAAAGACTTTTGTGATCAGTGAACACGGTACATTTGGTTCCATACAGATAGTGTCTCCAACTTTTAAGAGCGAATACTACTGCTCCTAATTCGAGATCATGAGTGGTATAGTTTTCTTCATTAGGCTTGAGTTGTCGGGATGCATATGCCATAACCTTTTCTCTTTGCATTAACACTGCTCCCAGACCTTGATGGGATGCATCACAGTAAACGACAAAGTCATCATTTTCTTCTGGTAATGCTAAGATTAGAGCTTCACATAGCTTCTGTTTTAGCAGTTGGAAAGCCGACTCTTGATTTACTCCCCAGATATACTTCTTGTTTTTCTGGGTTAATTCAGTCAAAGACTTTGCAATCTTCAAGAAATCTTTGATAAATCTTCGATAATAGCCGGCAAGTCCTAAGAATTGACGTATTTATGTTTGTTTAGTAGGAGATGCCTAATTCTTAACTGCTTCAATCTTGGCGGGGTCAACATGAAGTCCTTGACTATCAATTAAGTGTCCAATAAATTGCACGATACTGATCCAGAAATCACACTTGGATAACTTGGCATATAGTTTCTCTTTCTTGAGTAATTTTAGGATTATTCCCAGATGATTTGCGTGCTCTTCTTTGTTATGGGAGTAGATGAGAATATCATCGATGAACACTATCACAAATTTATCCAAGTATTTTTTACACATACGATTCATGAGATCCATGAATACAACAGGCGTGTTAGTTAAACCAAATGGCATCACTTGAAATTCGTAGTGTTCGTATCTTGTTCTGAAAGCAGTCTTAGGAATATCTTCATCCCTTACTCTCAATTGATGATAGCCTGATCTTATGTCAATTTTCGAGTAGACACTTGAACCTTAAAGTTGGTCGAATAAGTCATCAATCCTGGGTAATGGGTAACGATTCTTTACAGTAAGTTTATTCAACTTTCGATAATCGATACACATTCTGAAAGACCCGTCTTTCTTTTTCACAAATAAGAAAGGATCTCCCCAAGGTGAGGTACTTGGTCGGATAAAACCTCGGTCTGCTAACTCTTTAAGTTGATTAGATAGTTCCTGCATTTCTGAAGGAGCTAATCTGTAAGGTGCACGGGCCACTGGTGCCGCTCCTGGAATTAATTCGATTTGAAATTCTACTTGACGAACGGGAGGAAGGCCAGGTAGATCTTCAGGAAAAACTTCTCGAAATTCTCTGACTACTGGAATATCTTCTAGTCTTTTCTTGTCTGACTTCTTCTCCATTACTTGGGCTATGAAAACTTAAAATCCCCTGGATATATACCTTTTGGTTTTTATACAGGATATGAGGCTTAGTCGAGTTTTACTTCGGTCACCTCGGATGATCAAAGTTTCACCGTTGATAGGAATGTGGATGACTTTCTCATCACAGAGAATTCTAGCATGATACTTGGTAGCCAATCCATACCAATGACGACGTCGAAACTATCGAGTTTAATTGGCATGAGATCAATTTCAAAAGGTTGGTTTAACAAAGTCAGAATGCAACCCTGAATAACAATGTTTGTGCTTACTAGGTTTCCGTCAGCCATTTTAATATTGTAAAAGGTATCTATTGTAATGGGTGGAATATTTAGCATAGAGGCAAGAGATATGGATATGAAGCTTTTATCGGCTCCAGAATCAAATAATACTCTAGCTAGATGTTGGTTTAAAAGGAACATACCCGTGACTATGTTCGGGTCTTGGTGAGCATTCCTATCCCTTAGCATGTAGGCTCTTCCCTGGGCATTGTTGTTAGTGGTCTTTCGGCACTGATTTGCATAATGCCCTTTCTCTCCAAAGGCATGACAAATTACCGATACTAGTTGCTGATTGCTTCCAGTAGTCGGTCCTTTGTTTCTGCAGTTCCTAGTCAGATGACCCACCTTGTTGCAAGTATTACACTTGATAGTGCAAGGTCCTATGTGATGCAGAGTGCATTTCTTACATAAGGGATGGTTTCCAATATACCCATTGTTTTCAATTGGGGTGACATCATAAGACTTGAAGGTTTCCTGTCTTCTGTTCTATTGTGGTTGGTGATTATTGTAGCGGTTATTGGTGTTGGTGTTATGATAGTTGTTGTTATGGTTGAAAGTTCTTCTATCGTCAAACTTTGTTTGTAATTACTTGATACTTGCATCGAAGTATGTTTTGTTACCTAGTCCATTAACCTCTGGGCTATGTTAATGGCTTCCTCTAGAGTTTGAGGTTTAGAGGCTGTAACATTTCCTTCAATTCTGTTGGTAATCCCCCGATGAAAACTTCTATCATTTTCTCATAATCTGGCACCATAGTAGGACATAAGGTTGCCAATTCCTGGAATCTTCACACATATGTCTTGAGATCATTCCCCTTTACAGTCAGATGGTAAAATTTGTCTTCCATCTTCTGGACCTCAGTTCGGGGACAGTACTTCTTTATCAAAAGTTTCTTGAATTCAACCCAGGTAATCTTGTAAGCTTCTTCTATCCCAATAGGTGGGGAAAAATAATTCCACCAAGGTAGAGCTTCTTCAGTTAAAGTTCCAATGGCAAACTTCACCTTACAGTCTTCGGTACAGTTGCTATGGGAGAACACTGATTCAGTTCTTTCAAACCAGCGGATGAGACCAACAGCGCCTTCCGTACCTTTGAAGTTGATAGGTTGGCAGCTCATGAACTCTTTGTAGCTACATTGTCTTGCTATAGGAGCTTCTCTTGGTCTAGTGGTATTATTAGTATTTGCCATGTTAGCGGCTTGTACTTCTAGAGTTGCGAAAACACTGTCAGCAACTAGTTTCTTGATAGCAGCCTGAGTTATGGCTGGTGCTTCAGATGTTGACGTCCTTTTGGGAGGCATTCTATCAACATAAGACAACACGTAATAAGAATGATATCACAAGTCTTAAAATGCAATGCTTATTTTTGGAATTTAAGCGTTTTTAACAATAGTGATATTGAAATCATAGATAATTCATATCAAATAAGTATTTATGATTTATTTAGAAGTCATGGTATGATTCATAATGATGATGACGGAGATGAGAATTTATAGGATATAGGATGGTATTATGAAACAACAAGGTATAACGGGATTGCCATTGTATTATATCATGAACAACTTTCCTTTGTACTGTACATAGTCAAAATTTGACAAATGTTGTTATTTATACCACACATCCCGTGGCTAGGTTCTAACAAAAGCTATAACTAGTATCTAATCTAGTATTCAAATGGTCCTTCCTGGCAGTTCTTGAGTTCATAGATTGCATCTAGAAGACTTTCCTTATCTGCCTGGTAACGAACCTGGATCTCTTCGATAATTTGTTCTAGATTAGAAATCCTAAAGCAAGCCAAAGCAATCTTGTTGTTATTTCCCAATTGCTTTCTTTGAAGTTTAGCAATTTGAGTACAAGCCTTCTGGAGTTCAGCTTCAAGATTATCGAAATCTTATTGTATGATCACCCGACCTTTTTCGAGACCTTCTATGTTGTCTTCTATGTGTTCAATGCGGTCGAGAGAGAGTTCATCTAGGTGATTCAGAATTTCCTCAATTTGCTCCTCGTAACGTTCCACACTTGTCTTACGAGAGCTTTCCCCTATCTTAAAGTCTTGAGGTAAGGCAGAAGTAGAGGAGGATGATCGATCACGACCTCATTTCTTAAGTGGCAATAATTCCTCAGGAAGAAAGAATTCTTGAGGATTAAACATTGGAGATGGAGGCATAATAGTTGGTGGTGTAATAAGTGATTCGTTAGCATAATATGCATGCATGACCTTCATAAAGGGGTCATCATGAAAAAGTGAAAAAGTTGGTGAAGCTGTTGGAACTAAACCAAATGAGTCATTTGAAAAGCTAGAATAAGTTTTTCCTGGTAAAGCTAGGACATAATCTGGAGAAGCCAGGATGAAGTCTGAAAAGTTAGAGGAAAAGGCATCCTCAATATTGGAAGTAGGATGGTTGGAAGAAGACATCACTCTGTTAACAACCCAGCGGTAAATAACATAAGTTACTTATATAATAGTATAATAGTTATGTATCTTTACATACAATTCCGGAAATGTAGTGGCACGGAGGACTTTGATGGAAAAAGAAAAGTAGTTATAGTTAAGGTTTCAACCTTGTTCTCTATAACTGTTGGCTCTTGATACCAATCTATAACACCCCTATTTTTTAAATATAGCAGCGGAAGCTAATCTGGGGTATTATTTCATAGAACAACAGTCATAATCATAGAAAACGAATCATAAAAAGACATTTTTGGAAAATTTAGTTATCATTCATTTATTCATCAGAGTTTTTACAAAAGAAAGGTCCCAACATCTAGAAACATAAAGTTTGAATGAAAACAGTTTAGCCATCTTCAAGTCCGTGTCACTCTGTGCCATAAGGTGCTCAGTTACCTAAGATAAACATGCTAAAAAGTCAACACAAAAGGTTAAGTGATATTCATAGGTTTATAGTAAACATTTTGAATACAAGTTATCATAAATAGTGGGTTACGTTGTTATACACCCATAAGTGTAATAATTGCGACGAGTATAATTATTAATATTATGCTCTAAGCTCATGACACCGAGACCTTGAGATAATCAATAATCACAAGTTGCCCCAACGGGTGCCTTTGCCTAACACCCGCATAGTGTTTCAAATGAAGTGCATTTGGTTACCATAAAGTTTAGGTACACCAACGGGGATGGTCAATCCCAAATAGATCTATTCACAGCATTCGCGTTCACTCCGCAGAGTAATTAACGGTTCATGATAGTAGGGTCTTAATGGAAAAAGTAGGTACTTAGGCAATAATACATCAGGATAGCATACAGTTGGAAAAACACTTGTATTCATGGTTTATAGCATGTATCCCCCTCACGGGTTTATGAAATATTCATAAGATTTAAAAGTAAGGCTATGAACTCACGTTAACAGTACAAGGAAATCTGATTGATGGCAAAAGTATATTAGGTGAAAGTAACGGCCTTGTCACGCAACCTAAGGTAATATGTCAAGTCTTAGTGTGATGGTTCATGTTTCAAAACTTCATAAAGTTTAACGTATGTCTTTGATTTATTAATTTATGAAATAATGTATCACTGTTCGGGCTATCATAATCCAGAGGCCACGTAGTATCGTTTGAGGAGCCAGGGCACTTTAAATCGTAAGCCTAGCAAAATCGTCAAAACAAATACCCAAATGGAACCCCTCACATGAAACTCCCTAGTAACGTGATACGATAAGATTTTAAGTTTCTTCAAAAGTTAGTCGATCATAAGTTACGTTAAATATTTAACGTATTTGATTTATAAAGCGTCGATCAGTGATTAATAATGATAAATATGTCAGGTTTTAATGAAATCGAGTTTTATAATATTAATATATATTTTTATAATTTGTATAAAAATATTATATTTTAAGTTTGCAAAAATGGCAATATATACCCTTGATTTATAAACTTTTACAAGTTTAGTCCTTTATATATAAAGTATATATAATTTAAACCTTTAACTTTAGAACTTGGCAAAACAACCCCTCATAGTTATAACTTTGAAATAATGACATTTTCAGCCTCTTTAGTTATAAATTTCAGAAAGTTACGATATATACCCTAGCATGGGATAAATTTGCAAAACAAGTCTAAGAATCCATGCAAGCTTATTTTATGATTCTAAATGATATTTGCAGGTTATAGCTTATTAGAATAAGCTAAAATAAGATTTTCTAACGTATCAAAAGTTTAGAAAAAGGATTCGCTAGCTAGAAAATCAAAACGGGTCATTTTTAGTGTTTTAATAAAAAACGCATGGGTTTGAGGATTCAAGGCTTCAAACAAGAGTTTATATATGATATTAAGAGTATTATGAACATTCTAAGCTTAGGTTTGTACGCCTAGTAATGACTTCAAGGGCTCCTTTTTCTTGATTCTTGGCTTCTATTATGATCTTAGGGATCTTATAATTCTTCCTTGGCTGAGCTAGAACTCCATTTGAGTGTGTATTGAAGTTTTGAGGTGTGTTTGAAATGGTGGTGTATGTTTTGGCTTTTATAGTGCTTGGAAAGCCTTTGAGCCTAAGTTTTCTTTTTTGCTTAGTGTCATATCTATCTTAGGTGATTCATGGAAGCTAGTAGGATGAGTCTTGAGAGCTAGAAGAGTAGGATTGAATGGTGGAAGGTGTTGGAGGGTTTTTGGCTATAAGGTGGTGACAAAGAGGTGATTTTGCAAACTTGGTGACCAAGGTGATGATGGAGGTGCTTGTAAGGTGCTAGGATGGTTGATAGGTGATGTCATGGTGATGTAAGGGAGGTGCTTGAGGTGATTGGTTGCTTAAAAATGGGTAAAAATAGAAATAAAGGGGTGTCGAATTAGATTAGGGTTTCGGCTTAGGATTTAAGGTTTTAATTTGATTTAGGGTTAGGGTTTAAGATAGTTTAAGGTTTAGGATTAGTGTTAGGATTAAGTTTTAGGGTTTAGGATTAAGGTTTAAGGCTTAGTTTTAAGGTTTATGGTTTAGTTTTAGGTTTAAAGTAAAATTAGGGTTTTAGGGTTTCGTTTAGGGTTTAGGGTTTTAGATTAGGATTTTAGATTGATTTAGGGTTTAGATTTAGGGTTTAGAAGTCATGAATTGAGTAATGTACCTTGTACAAAAAAGGTGGTACGAATTCTAGAATGAAAACGGCAGAAAATAAGCTTATTTGAGTTCATGCATTGCTGATTTGTACCTTGATCTTAAAATGAGTTGTACATCAACTTGGAGGGAAATTATATTTCAAATGTTGTGCATTTTACACTTGTACACATGCTTGAAGGCTTGCACATTCATTTCATATGTATACATTACATTTAGTTAGGGTTTTGATGTAAACATTAACGTTTAATGCTTGTTTTGAAGTAACGTTGTAAATGGTATGTTAAATTGATAATGTACTTGGTAAAAATGACATTATGATATATACTTGACATATTAGGATGTTTATATGATATAAACATAGATATAGATGGCATTGATAGAGGTTGCGTGAGCTCGTTTACTTTAGAGATGCAAGTTACGTTGCATAATGAGATAAAGCAAAAAAATTCCCTGTACAAAGGTGGTATATTACAGTGCATCTAATTAATAGATGGATATTACAGTGCATCTAATTTATAGATGGATATTTACATTGATGAAAATTGCGGGTTGTTATACCTTGCTTTTGGTTATTATGCAACGTTTAACGTGAGTTATCCCTATGATTGCCCTTACCACTACTACTTCTACTTTGAAAGCTCTTCCACTTTCTCTTCTTTCCTTCTAAAATTCTTTCATCTCTAGCTTGCGATTTCTGGTCCATCAACTTATGAGCCATACGCACAGCTTTGTTCAGGTTAGCCGGCTTAGAGGAAGTAACTTCACCCTTGCTGTTATCAGTCAATCCCCGGATGTAAGCATCAACCTTCCCTCTTTCTGGCTCAACCATTCTCGGACACATCAATGCAAGCTCATTGAACCTCTGAGTATAAGGCACAATGTTATACTCCTTAACCTTCAAGTTCCATAATTCGTGCTTCATTCATTGAACTTCTTCTATTGGAAAAAACTCGGCAGTCATCAGTTGCTTCATTTCAGTCCAAGACATTTAGTTCACAGTCTCCAAACCCATGGTTGCAATCTTAGCATTCCACCAAGTCAAAGCAGGTCCTTGCAATGTTACAGCAGCAAATCTAACCTTCTTACCCTCTACACATTCATTGATCTAAAAAACACTCTTAGTTTTCTCGAACCATCTTAATAATTTGACAGATCCTTCAGTACCACAAAAAGCAGTAGGATTGCACTTCATAAATCCAGCAAAAGTGCACTCATGAGTAGTCGATACGACATCCTGACCCCTAGCTGGTCCAGATCCCCTAGCATCATTTCTAACATTCGCATGTCTAGCTCGCTCAGCAGCGATAGCAGCATCGACATTTTCCTTGATCATTCGATGAATAGCAGCTTGAGTCAAAGGTGCAGACTTTAGAGGCATGATTCTGTCACGTCACACATAATACAATCTAATAAGCGTTCATAACATGGTACAATGACAAATCAATCACGACAACAGTCACATAACATCAAGTAGTAATCAGAAGATAGTCATTCATTTTTCATCACAAAAGAGTTAATACATAGTTGCATTGTTTCAGGAAATGATACAAATTGTTACAACCAATAACACTAATTCTACTAAATGAGGATTCAGTTTAGTGATTACACAATAAAGACAATACTAAGGAATCTAAACTACTAAGAATCATGAGGAGATCTTTGCGACTCAGATGATGGACTCTTCTCATCTTCAATTAGAACATTGATAGCTTTGTTCGGTCTTTCTTCAAACACAATTGACTCCTCTACGAATATCTATTGATAGAAACTCATGAGCTCGATCTAGTCCAGTAGAGATCTCTCTCAACTGTTTCGTTCTGCATAGGAAAAAAGGAAATGTGTTGCTAAACCTTGCTTCTTCAAGTTCCTTCTTCAATTTCTTACTCTCAACCTTATCTTTAGCATTACCAAGCTTTTCAACCAGCTTTTCCATTACGGACGTTCCTTGCTCCACACTAGAATGTACTTCATTACCCAAATCTAAAATCAACTTACCATAATACTCGTCCTTTACTTTTCCTTTCTTCTCGACCAATGCATGCGCCGTCTTGCGACCACACAATCGTCTTGAAAGAGAAGCCATCTGACCAAAAAGAGAGTTAATGTCCCTTCTCATGAGACCAGGCAATAGACCATCACTGTCCTCATGAAGAAAAGGAGTAGTAGACGATTCACCTACCTCATGGATGCTAGAAGGAACTGTCTCATCTTTGTGCTCAATTGGGTTCTCAACCTTGATCGCATCCTTAGGTTCTGACTCAGAAGTAGGCGGCGAAGGGTTAAGAGGATCCATCTCTTCATAAGGGTAAGTCAACTCAAGCTCATTCTCATCTTCCTTGATGTCGACTTCTATGTCATCTTCTTCTTCTTGAGGATCTTCTTCTTCCTCTAATTCGTCTTCTTCCAAGTCTTCGTCTTCATCCACTAAGACAGGCTCGGGAACAACAGGAACATCATCGTGTTGATTCAGCTCAACAACAGGTACATCATCCACATGATCAGGAGGAATTAGGTTCACCATGATAATCTAGAGAATATCATACAATACTTACTTAATAGCGTATCACTTCTTATTATCATTGAAACACTATTATCAAAATAACTGTTCGCATCAAAGCGTAACAACAAAAATTTCACAATTCGCGACATTCTCATTTTGGGTATACCTCAATTATATTTCAAACATATATAATGATAGTTATCATATAATCACGTGACATTCTATGCATACAACACATTCATAAATGCACCAATACATAACACTTTATGCATCCAACACATGCATAAATGTATCCATACATAACAATTTATGCATCCAACACATACATAAATATATCCATACTTAACCAATTATACATCTAACACATACGTAAATATACTTATACATAACAATCAAATAAATTTATCTTTTCTTTCTATAGGTAACCAATGGCAACGAGGAGTCTCGGCGTGCGTGTAGAAGCGTTATAGTTTAGGTTTTCAAAAAGACTCGACCTAGTTCTCTATAACCTTAGGCTCTTGATACCACTATGTAACACCCCACCCAACGTACATTAGGTTGCACAACAATCAGAGTTAAATGCGTTTAGGTCCCCACAGAATCGTAACCACCGTCTATTACAACATTTTAAAGACAATTGTTTCAAATAAAAGACATTGTTTTAACACAACTCAAGACATAGTTTTTGAAAGACCGGAACACACAAGTAGTCTTTCCACACATCCATCACACGCACGACACCTCCACGCCGTTCTTGCCTTCATCCTTAGTTACCTAGGATAAAACATGTTTAAAACGTCAATAACAAAGTTGAGTGAAATTTATAGAGTTTAAAATAATTGATAAGCAATAATCTTTGAACACATAATTAGTTCTTGGGAAACCAAAGCAACGAATGCAATGTATAGCAACTTCTTTTTTTTCACGCATTAAGCTCATGACACCGAACATTAACAGTACATATGGCATTTCATATGTTAGTGTTCCCCAAAACAAGGTATTATTGTCATATACCTACTACTTTCTAAATACAAAATGTTCGTTACAGGGTGCTCACCTTCGGATTCATACTTTTAGTCACGTACCACTATATATGTACCATATAGGTCGCGGTTAAGACGTGAAGTTACTTGCGCTTGATTGATTTGGATATTTGCTTAAGGTGAGTTCATAGCCTCGCATTTAAATCTTTTAATTGTTTTAAAACCCTTGAGGGGGATGCATGTTTGTTTTATAAAACCGAACACATATGATTTTATGGTATGCTGGACTCGATTACGAGATTGTTTCCGCATAAGTTTCTATTGTCGAAGTCCCTTATTTCATGAACCGTTAATTGCCTTGCGAGGTGAATGCTAATGCATTAAATAGATCTATTGGGTTTTACAACCCTATTCGGGGTATGAATCTGAAGGTGAGCACCTTGTAACAGACATTTTTTATTTAGAAAATAGTAGGTATATGACAATAATACCTTATTTTGGGGCACACTAACATATGAGATGCCATATGTACTGTTAACGTTCGGTGTCATGAGCTTATTGCGTGAAAGAAAAGAAGTTGTTATACATTGCATTCGTTGTTTTGTTTTCCCAAGAACTATTTATGTGTTCAAATATTATTGTTTATTAATTATTTTAAACTCTATAAATTTCGCTCAACTTTGTTGTTGACGTTTTAAACATGTTTCATCTCAGGTAACCAAGGTTGAAGGAAACGATGGCGTGGAGGTGTCATGCGTGTGATGGACTTATAGAAAGACTAATTGTGTGTTTCGGTCTTTCAAAAACAATGCCTTAAGTTGTGTTAAAACAATGTCTTTTATTTGAAACAACTGTCTTTTAAATGTTGTAATAGACGGTGTTTGTGATTTTGTGGGGACCTAAACGCATTTTAACTCTGATTAGTAATGGAACACATGTTTGTTAAAACGTTTCATTTGGGTTATTTTCTATTATCTTGGTGAATGGTGCTATTTAGTAACATCCAAATTGCTAATTCCGCTGATCAATCCAATGTACGTTGGGTGGGGTGTTACAAGTTTTCAACTTAAAACGACTTCTCAGGAAGGTTTTAACGCTAGAAAACTTGAGTAAACTGCTCAGATACCAATTATAGAACCGTAGGGGGGTGAATACGGTTTTCTTGACTTCTTTGAAGTTTATAAAACTTTAAGTCTCGAAAGAGCCGAGTGGTGTGCTATACTACTTTGCATGATAACAATAAGTAGATAGAGAAAAGAGAAGATACAACATGACATATACTGGTTCGAGAAGGGGGGTTAGTCCTTTTATACGTCTAGTTGCGAATCCACGACACCTATACTATTCCTAGTATAATCCTTATGGTGGACTACAAACCGTATAACAAATTAACTCCGTCGACTTTCAATAAAGCATGGTGCTCATACAGAAGAGTTACTACCTACGGTATTCGGCCCTCAGAATCCACCCCTCAGAACCCGTGATTTGACTTAATCTATAACTCTAAAAGCCTTCCCCTTAGAAGCTTATCAAACCCCAACTAGATCCCCAATGATCTAGGCTTGATCTTACGAATACAAGACTTCCTTTACAACTCGATAATGAAAGATAGTTTGATTTAAGAATCAAATCCCTAACCAAGCTTAGAGACTTAATTATAAAGGAAAGGATATGAGAAATAAGACCCTCGATAAAACACACAATTATGTATTAGGTACTTGTGTGGCTCTCTTGCGGAGATGTGTTCAATTCAATAAAATGATGAGATGAGAAGATTAGAACACTTTGATGTCTAGACTTAGAGGATTAGAGAAGAGAATAAAGAGGAAATAATGTTTGTAAGAGGTGAGGAATACAAAGGCCAAGGGTGGTTATTTATAAGCCAAGAGTCACAAATTGTCAAAAACAATATGAGTCTGGCGTGTTGCCCACGCGTCAGCTTGTGCCCGGCGCGCCAGAATCCTAAAGTTGTTTTTCTTTGGAACTTTGGCATTTTAAATATCTGCTCATGTTAAACCCCCAAATGTACTTCACACTATGACCTTTCAATCATTCTTATGCTCAAGGTCAACCAACTCAAATAGCTATTTTATAAAATGTTTATGAAGTATTAAAAGCGTTTTGCTTGTTCGATAAAGTAAAGATAGAAATGAATTATCAAAAGGGGCATTTTGGGTATTCCTCAAATGTGTAATTAGCCTAGTTAGGATACAACTTAGGGTTAGAAGGCCTACTTAGAAACCAAGAGAATATTCTTGGAATATTTCTTGTTTGGTGAGAAAGGGGGGAAAGGAATTTAAAATTTGAATTTAAAATTCAATAACACACATGTTGGATAAGAAGAATGAGTTGTGTGTAAGTTGTCAAGATGTACTTGATGTGATAAAAGGGAGCCTCTTGAGCTCATTTGAAATGGAGGGTTGAGATAGGATGTGTACTCTTAGTTAAGTGACATGATCAAGGGTTGTAAAGAGGTTGTGTTTGTTATGTGAGTGAGAGGAGAGTGTTTAAGAGATAGGTTGTGTTAGTTTGAGATGAAGCATCAATCCAAGTGTTGAGAATAGAATGAGGAAGTTTGGATTGATGAGGTGGCTAGATCAAGGATAGAGGTGAAAGTGTGTTTGTTATGTTTGTTTGAGAAACAATCCAATGGTTGAGAAGAGAGGAGTATGGTATGTTAGATTGTTGACATAGCTTGACCAAGAGTTGAGATAAAGTGTGTGTTTGTGTAATTTGAATTATGTAGAGAAGAAGATCAATCGGTCGAACAACTCAAAACCAAGAAGAAAACCCAAAATTTTTTAGGGTTTTGATTTTCAAGAGTTAAGGTATTGTTTTCTAAATCTTTTTCAACTCAATTGACTTTATTTAATGTAACAATCATTAAAGATGGATTAGATTATTGTAAATAATCTGTAATTAAGAGGTTTTGATCATCAAAAATCGTTTTAGGGATAATAATTAGGGTTTTGGGTAAGTTAATTAGGGTTAATTATGCTAAATTCGGAATAAAAATTTGGGCAGAATTTTAGATCATCTTGCGAGAGTCATAACTCGGTCATACGCATAGCTTTTATTGATTTTCTTGAGCCTAAAATTATCTATAGAGAGTCTACTTTCCAACCCCATAGGTTTCATGAATTAAAAGTGAGTGAAAGTTAGTCAAATTAATTAAACAAGATTCATTGTCAAAACTGAGTTTGCGGGGCAGATTCTGAGTTGTGTTTGTGAGGTCAAAAACCATATCAAAACGTCTTTTTAATTGATGGGATTGCTACTGTTGCATGTTCATGATGTCTATGATTTTCTAGAATTTTTGTAGAATTTTTCTAAGTGTTTAAATGGGTCTGATCAAGCTAAACTTTTTAAAAGTCAAATCAGGTCAAGTTCTGGACACTTTGTGATGTTGAATTTTTATAAAATAGTTAGACTCATTATTATTTTTATCCAAAAATCAAAGAAGCTCACAACTCATTGGGGAGCTATGGGATGTAAGGAGAAGAAACAATTAGGTGTTTAAGTATTTTATTTAGAGTCATATTGTGACTATAAAAACAGAATAAAATGCAGAAAGTTAAGATGTAGGTTTTATAAGGTAACTTGAGGTTAGCAAGTTGTGAAGAGTATATAGATGAGTTGAATCAAGATAGGGTATATAGTATCCATCTTTGTGATTGTTACATTGACTTGGGTGAGAGACCTAATCGATGGTAACATGTGTGTATTGTTTTGTATAGATTATTTGCAAGGTTAATTAAAGAGTTTGGATTTGCGTTGCATCAAGGTGAGTTTTATAGTCCCACTTTTTACTTATATTTTGGGATAGAAATGATGCAAAACTATTTTTGAATTATGAACCGTGATATGTGTTTTTAAGTGTCGAACTATATGATTGCTATGTGCTATTACTATGTGATATGATTTATGGTAAGGCATGCGTATGTGAAGATGGCATGACCTAGTTATGAATTGTGGTAAGGCATGTGTATGTGAGGATGACATGACCTTGTGTGTAACCCGAATAGACCTAGCTAGTCAAGTGGGTTAGTCTTGCGTGAAGACAGATTGTTGGGATAGAGGGGTACAATCCACCCCAGTTATTTGTGAATTGATTATTGTGATAGAATAGCCAAGCATATATGTTCGTAAATGTTGTTTTTGTTGATCGCGGTGTCATAAGTGTGTCTTAAACCTGTAACTCTCACCAACAATTTTGTTGACGTTTTAAGCATCATTTTCAGGTGAGCAAAACGTGTGAAGAGTTAGGAAGAGGAATTAGCTGGACCATAGGCTTGCATTGCAGAATCTATGTTCATTTGTTTTGTCTTGGTTGGTTGCACTATATGAATATGAATGATAAATGTTATAGGTGTTATCATGACACTTTGTTTCTTTCATATATTGGATTTTAATTCATTTAGTATTTCTCTATTGTGACGCCATGTGTTGTGATGATGCTTATTGATCATGCCTTGCGATTTCGCCTTGGCGGGGTGTGACAGATTGGTATCAGAGCCACAGGTTATAGAGAACTAGGTGGTTGGCCTAGACTATAACTTAGGAACCTTCATATAGTTGCATTTTAGGATCTATGTGTTTACATGTACGTAACTAGTATATACTTTCATATATTTGAAAGTTTTCATTTGTCTATTTTGTCTACTACTTCCTAGTAATATATATATATATATATATATATATATATATATATATATATATATATATTGGTTTTCACCATTATTTAAGTACCTAATATGAATTGCACCTTTTGGTATTATTTATGTGTTTTTGTTTTCTTGCTCACTTATGAGTACGATCTCGACTTGTGAGTGATTCGACAACGAGAGATGTAGAATGGGAGCCAATTGAGGAGGAGCGTCTCGAGGAACCAAAGGAGGGATGGATGTTAGGAGAATCGAAGAAGAGGTCGATCCGGATTTCCTCTCGGATGCTCATAGTAGGACTGGTCCCGCGGAGTCGGGTGACTCTTGTGAAAGCAAGGTCAAACCCAAGCGAGGCCCAGCATAAGTTTATTTCGTCTGTTATCTCTACACGTCGCGGTCGTCGGTGAATTCACTTGGATTTTTCCGTATTTAGGGCTTGGAATCTTCGTCCTTCTTTCTATCATTTTGGGATTTTATCCTTATGTGTATATGTTTTGTTTTGATGGAGCATAATCCTTATGTGTATATGTGTTGTTTTGATGGAGCATCATGTTAGAATTGTATGAGATTTGCTATGTGGTACGTTTGTATGAATGTGTGTTATCATCGAGATGTGTAGTCTTGGGAGTAAGTATACGTGTGCAAAAGATGCAATTATAATTATGGTGGCCAACATAATTATAAAGGCATCACACACGTGGACTTGTGACCTTGATTACATTGATCGATGTTGGGTGTTATGTGGTAGTGTAAGATGTGTTATGATGGGATGTATTTTGGATAGTTGAGTGGATAGTAAGATTTCCTTTCAATCTAATGTTTGCGGATATCGTGGATACCGGTTGGTATTGTCGTTGCGATTCATAAGTTGGTTTGATAGCTCGTATCCGTCGAGATACCTAACTCACGTGTTAGTATTCCTTTTTGGTATTATGATAGAACTGGTGTTCTCTGTCCTCCGTTCAACGTTTCGATTTGCTTCTTTTGTCAAGAGTAATGGTACTCTTTGATCGTTATTATGGGTGAGTCTTTACGATTTAGTTGGTTCGTGATGCTTCTTTTTGAGTTTTGTTGGTACGTGTTCGTTTTCAAATGATATTTTGGTGTTGAAGTTCTTAAGGTGTTTAAAGTCCCTTTTTCGAGATAATAGTGTCTTTTGTTTTGAGTCACGCGTTTATGTTAGTAACACACTACGGAAAACCTTTTTGAAATAATAATAATGTTGAAGTGACTTTTGTATTTAATGAGATATTTGTTAAGTGTCGAAAACTTTGTTTTAAATTGAATTATACAAATAATATGCAACATATTTCTTTTTATAGCCATCCCTTGATTTTTTTATGAAGACTATATTTAAAATAAGTTTATGAAAATTTCATTTAATTTTTTTTAAATGATTTACATTATTAACTAATATGATTCTACTGTTTTAAAAATGACTGATATAAAGTTATGGAAGATAATTCTCGCGGGTGAAAAAAATCGATTTTGTACAAGGTTCGTATTCTTTTATTTATAGGTCGTGATATGTGGTGTTATTTAATAGGTGTCTCTTGCGTCGATGGTACGTTTGTTGTGTCGACGGTTTGTTTTTCTTATCAATACATACATTCAGTTTGATTTTCTTTTGAGTTTTTGTGATTTTTGAATCCTTACCAAAATTGGTACATGTAAAGCCTTGGTATTTGTTCATAGTTGGTTCGATATTCATGCATTACCCTATTCGATTTATCGTGGTCCTTCGAATTCGTTTGATGTCCGTAATTATGTGATCTTAGAGTTGATGTTAGTTCACATCTTCTGAGTTGTGCCTATGTGATTGAGGTAGTGAAACGGATGAGTTAAGTTGTTAGAGTTAGAAGGTTCTCGTTTCACTATAGATCTAGTACCGTTGGTTATGAGAAGGTTGATATAGTCGTATGAGAGAATTGGTTGTGAGGTATAAGGCTGAGAAAGTATGCCATGAGGAGATGGTTAAAATGCCTTTGGTGGATTTGAAGGTGCTTGAGGTTCGTGGGGAAAAGAACTAATGTGAATGCGAGGTCTCGTAGGAGTACCAAAGTAGATGAGTCAAAATTATGTGATATACCTGTAGTATGTGAGTTCCCCAAAGTGTTTTCTAAGAAATTAATAGGTTTACCCCTCGGCGTGAAGTAGAATTTCGTATAGAGTTAGTACAAGGAGCGACACCGATTGTTGTGACAACCATGACTTGAGCAGGTTGGTCAAACCGTAGTGTTGACCTAAATGTATCTGTTGCAATGTATGGTTATGTGTTTATACATGTTTATATGTGTTTGAGTGGAATATGTAAGATTGGATAATCAATCCATTGAGCGTGATCGTCTCATTGGGATTGGATTTGTGTTGAATTTTGCGAAGTTCATTTCGTTCACTTTTGGTGACAGGGAAATGATGTCAGTGATTGAAGCGGTTTCGCGTTAATTGTGTAAGTAATTATACGTATACGTATTTTTGTGTTAGTAATTTAATATAAGTTTAGGTTTTAGAGGTTAAGAGAAATGAGTTATTTGATGGAGAAATTTCATTTTAATCACTTATAGTGATAATGAAATTGATTGGGTATTTTGAGAGAATTGTTTTGGTTAATATATGGATGTCTAGGTGATGGATTAAAATGGGAAGTGTGTCATTTGTGAAAGAAATGAGTTTGTTAAAATATCAACAAGGTCGAAGCGGAGTGAAGAGGGAAGATGTATTGGAAGTTATTAGCGACAATATGGGTAATGAGCCGATCTTGTCATTACTGGAAGGATCAGACAATTTCGTAGTGATGCGTGGAGCAAGGGCTAGGATGCTTGCTTAGACAAAGAGAGAATGTGATTTCCTTATACGACGCGACAACTAGAGATTCATGTGAAGAATGACACGACTCACGTTATGGACTTAGACGTGATGGTTTTGCTCTAAAATAATAGAGGCATTAAGTGTACGAGACGAAGAGTGTGATCTATACGGATCATAAAAGTCTCCAACACATTTTCAATCAGAAGGATTGAACCTGAGGCAGAGACGAAGGATGGAGTTATTTAGGGGTTGTTATTACGAGACCAAGTACCATATGGGAAAGGGCGAACATAGTTGTTGATGCATGGAGTAGGAAAGGATGAGTGAAGCCAAGACGAGTTTGAGATATATGTATGACGATCCAAGCTGAGATTAGAGAGAAGATGTTAGTGGTATAGGTTAAGACGTCCAAATCAGAGAACGCGTCAACAGAGATGTTGGTGGCTTGGACTAACAAATGGAGAAAATAGATGGTGGTGGGTTATAATTTTTGGATATAATTTAGATTCTTATGGTAGTTGATGTAAGGACTTTGATTATAGAGGAGGCGCATGCGACGAAGTATTCTGTTCGTCCTGGAGTGAGTAAGATGTAATATGATCTTAGGTATACGAATTGGTGGCTGAGTATGAGGAAGGATATAGCTGGTGGTGTTAGTAAGTATTAAGCGTGATTAGAAGTAGAAAATGAGCCTCAAAGGTCTTCAGGTTTGTTACTACCACCTGAGATACCCGATTTGAAAGTGGGAAAAGGATACCGCGCTGAATAAGCTTGGCGCGAACTTTCGATTAACACATACCCGAAATATCGCGGACAAAATAAAAAAAAGCCAAATGCGAAACCGAAAAGAAACAAACGAAAAAACCCGTCGAAAAACAAGTAGAGGGATAATAACAATCGAACGATACAGATATGAATAATATGCAGAGAAAAAAAGATAAACCAATTGGCGAAAATTACAAGACTTAGGGAAGTTTTTGAAATTAAATAATCCGATAAAAAGAAAAGAAAGCCACAACGGCGGGCAAAAATCGACAAAGGGAAAACGCGCCTCCTGAAACAGAAGTAGATGCGTAATAAAACCGGATTAAAAGAAGGGACGGAAAAAGTATGAAAAAAATCCTGAAAGAATCTAGGACAGAAAAATTATCGTGCGCGACCTGGAGATAAAAAGAAGAATTGAGAAATGATAAGAAATCCTGAAGAAACGATAATAAAAGATAACGCACAACGAAGAGAAACATGAAATGGCGAAATATAGTGATGATAGACCCCCCCCCCCAAGATAGATTATCTGAGGAAGAGGAAAAAATCGAGAATAAGATAGGCTAGAAAGAGAGAATAAAATGGACAAAAACGATCAGGGATACGAAATTAGGCTTGAGAAAAGAAGAAAAATAAGACAAACCCACCCCCCCCCCACCCCCGAAGGAAAACGAGGATTACCGTGGCCAAAAAAGAAAAGGATATTATTTATCCCTGCCTACTTTCTTAACGTAATCAAAAAGATTTGCAAAAAAAGATTTATAAAAATAAACAGAAGTTTTAACATACAATCATAATCATTAAAAAAACAAGATAAATAAAATTAAAGAAATAGATTAATTGGATAGTAAGTTACCAAGACTCGAGTAGTGGCATGTGATGCGATTTTGGGTGATTGTCGATTAGACTGACTAGTTTATCATATTTTCTAGCATATGTATAAAAAGAATATAGATGAAGTAGTTGTGCCAAGGTTATGTATGTAGATAAGGCAGTTAGATATACCAAATCACACCCACACACATATGTCCACATTCCCCTTGTTTTTGATTGGTTTTTTTTTTTGCCTTTTTTGGGTTGTTGTTAATTTTGAATGCTGCTTGCGAGAAGTGTATGCAAGTGTGGTTTGAGTGTCTTTTGCCATTTCTTATTTTTGGCTGTGCTTTTTTTTTTTCTTACCCAACAATATCCTCTATATGAATTTTTCTCTCTTTTCTTATATGTGTTTATTTGCAGTTTTTTGCAATTCTTGTTCTTGTTTATCTCAATCACAAACACTAAAATATGTTGCTTTCTCCTATCTTGCTATATTTTTTTATTGTTTTTTCTTGCTCAGACATGGAGTGCACATGTCGAGTATTCCTGATAAAGATGGAATGTATATTGAGGTTTTGGAATGGGATGTAGAAGTCATTAGGAACACGAGTAGATATGAGTACTGCCTACCATCCATAGACTGATGGTCAGAGTGAGCGTACTTTTCAGACATTGGAAAATATGTTTAGAGCTTGTGTGAGAAATTTGGTGGTAGTTGGGATACTCACTTTCCGTAAAGGTTGAGTTTTTCTACAAGATAGTTATCATTTGAGTATTCGATTGTTTTCATTGGAGTATTGTATGGAAGAGGAGGTTAGGTCACTGTTTTATAGGCTGAGTTGGAGAAGTAAGATGATTGGGACTTGAGTTGGAGCAGAGAGGACGACTAAGGCCCATAGAGTTTCGCTCCCTTAAGTGAGATTAAGGAAAGGCTTAAGGAAGCCAAAGATCGTCAAGAGAGTTAAGTTAGTAGTAGTAATGAAACTTTTAGGGTTTAGTGTTGGTGATCATGTTCTGATGAAAGTCTTACCTTGGAAAGGTGTAGTGAGTTTTGGTAAGAAATGTGAGTTAGCACCTAGGTATATAGGACCATTTGAGATTCTTAAAAGGATTGGCCTTGTAGTTTATCGGTTAACATTGCCCGATGAGCTGAGTGTAAGGAGTTATTTGAGTAGTGTTAAAATTTCGAGTAAACCTGAAATTGCGTTGATTTTTTTTAAAAGACATTGAGCTTGTATCAACTCATATCTTAATTTCAAAACAAGTCTTGTTTGATGAGTTGCGGGATTAAGATATGAATCACGTTGTTACACAACTTAAGGTTTTTAAGAAATTTCCTCGAGGATGGGCGAGGCTCACGTAGTTGGATGTTTCTCTTTGTTTATAGTTGTTATGTTGCTATTCGTACACTTGTGTGGGTAAGCAAAGTTATTAGCAGTAAGATTCCAATAGTTAAAGTTAGTTCGAATTCAAAGTGTAACTTTGAGTTAACATGGGTATGGGAGACTAGTGAAGATAAGCATCCCTCGTTTGTTGGTAATGATAGAGTTGAACCTTTTGGTTAAATCTCGGGATGAGATTTCCTAAAGGGGTAGATACTGTGACAACCGTGGTTTGAGTCGGTTGGTCAATTTGTTTAGAATTTATTTGAAGCGTTTATGTGTGTTCTTTATGTGTTTTATGTGTTTTGTGAGAGATATGTGTATGAGATTGAAGTACATGATTGATGAATCATGGTACTAGTTGAAATGAGATTGAATGGAAATGAGATCATTTGGAAGCTTTGCATAGTTTCAAATTTCGTGTATGTAATTTTCTGTGTAAGTACTATATATATATATATATATATATATATATATATATATATATATATATATATATATATATATAATACATATTATATATATTATGTTAGTATTTTAGTGATTTTAGAGTACTTTCTATTTTTAGAAATAATTAGAAATGAAGGTTTGTTAGAAATCTAGTTAGAAAGTTCAAGGTTTAGCGAAATAAGCAAAAGTTTTAACCTAGAATCAAAAATATTGGTATTAAAGTTGTAAATAATAATAAATAATTTTTTTTTTATAATTGAAAAAACGAATTTTAATAAAAGAAAATAAAAAGGAAAAGATATCATAATTAGATTACAATTTGTTTTTGGTAATTATCTTTTAAGGCCTATAAATACAAATCAAACCTAAACCAAATCACTTTGATTTTTCCTCTCCTTCCCTTGGCTGGTCAAACAACACAAAACAAGAAGAAAACCCCAAAAAAATTTAGGGTTTTGATTTTCAAGCTTAAATGTATTGTTTTCTTAATCCTTTTTCAATACAATTAATTTTTCTTAATGTAACGATCATTAAGGATGGATTAGGGTTTTATAATTATGACTAAGTTTCTGTAATTAATTAGTTTAGATAAATCTTAGATCGTTAGGATTGCTTTGGTGAACTTGTGAGAGAGTTTTAGGGCTCGAATTGTGTTAGAACGCGAATTAGAGTTTGGCAGAATTTTAGGTCGAATTGTTTGATGAATATCTCCATGATCGATTAATGAAACTTTGATTTTCTTAAGTTTATTTATAAGTTCAGAGAGTCTACTTTTCAAAAAGTCCGACCTCACGTAATTTTGAGTCTAGGAAGTTAGTTAAATGATTTTTGCAAGAAAAGTTGTTAAAACAGTAAATACGGGTCAGATTTAGGTCAGATTACGATGTGTAAAAACCATATTTAAAATTCAAATTAAGAGTTTCCAAAATACAGAGATCATATTTCATGTGTCTATTAACTTCAGTTCAAAGGGCTGAGGCTAACTCATTGTTTAAGTATGTCTAATGAAGTCAAACTTTTTGGTGTGCGATCAGATCCGAATCTGGGTAATTTGTGATGATGAATTTTTATAAAATGGTTACACTCACTATTATTTTTTATCCAAAAATCATAGAAGCTCACAACTCTTTGGGGAACTATAGGATGTAAGGAGAACTCCTAATTAGGTGTTTTGGTATTTTATTTAGAGTCATCTTGTGACTATAAAAACGGGATAAAATACATAAAGTTGAGATGCTGGTTTTATAAGGTAACTTGAAGTTAGCAAGTTGTGAAGAGTATATAGATGAGTTGAATCAAGATAAGGTATAGAGTATCCATCGTTGTGATTGTTACATCGACTTGGGTGAGAGATCTAATCGATGGTAACATGCGTGTATTGTTTTGTATAGGTTATTTGCAAGGTTAATTGAAGAGTTTTGATTTGCTTTGCATCGAGGTGAGTTTTACAGTCCACTTTTATTTTTTTTGGTTAGGATGGAAAAATGTTGCAATTGTTTTTTGAATTATGAACCGTGATATGTGTTTTTAAGTGTCGAACTATATGATTGGTATGTTCTATTGCTATGTGATATGATTTGTGGTAAGGCATGTGTATATGAGGATGACATGACCTTGTGTGAGACCCGAACGGACTTAGCTAGTCAAGTGGGTCAGTCTTGCGCGGAGACATTGTGGGACAGCGGGGTACGATCCACCCCAAATGATAGTGATTGTGGGACGGCGGGGTACGATCCACCCCAGATAAACGTGAATTTAATTTGTGATAGAATAGCCATGCATATATGTTCGTAATGTTTTGTTGATCGCGGTGTCATATGCGTGTCTTAAACCTGTAACTCTCACCAACAATTTTGTTGACGTTTTAAGCATCATTTTCAGGTGAGCAAAACGTGTGAAGAGTTAGGAAGATGTATTAGCTGGACCATAGGCTTGCATTACGGAATCTATGTTCATTTGTTTTGTTTTGGTTGGTTGCACTATATGGATTTAAATGATAAATGTTGTAGGTGTTATCATGACACTTTGTGTCTTTCATATATTGGATTTTAATTCATTTAGTATTTCTCTATTGTGACGCCATGTGTTGTGATGATGCCTATCGATCATGCCTTGTGATTCTGCCTTGGCAGGGTGTGATTGATTGGTATCATAGCCAATGGTTATAAAGAACTAGGTGGTTGGCCTAGACTATAACTTAGGAACCTTCATATAGTTGTATTTTAGGATCTATGTGTTTACATGTACGTAACTAGTATATACTTTCATATATTTGAAAGTTTTCATTTGTCTATTTTGTTTACTACTTCCTAGTAATATATATATAAATATATATATATTGGTTTTCACCATTATTTAAGTACCTAATATGAATTGCACCTTTTGGTATTATTTATGTGTTTTTGTTTTCTTGCTCACTTATGAGAACGATCTCAACTTGTGAGTGATTCAACAACGAGAGATGTAGAATGGGAGCCAATTGAGGAGGAGCGTCTCGAGGAACCAAAGGAGGGATGGATGTTAGGAGAATCGAAGAAGAGGTCGATCCAGATTTCCTCTCAGATGCTCATAGTAGGACAAGTTCCGCAGAGTCGGGTGACTCTTGTGAAAGCAAGGTCAAACCCGAGCGAGGCCCAAGTTAAGTTTATTTCGTCTGTTATCTTTACACGTCGCGGTCGTCGGTGAATTCACTTGGATTTTTCCATATTTAAGGCTTGGAATCTTCGTCCTTCTTTCTATCATTTTGGGATTTTATCCTTATGTGTATATGTGTTGTTTTGATGGAGCATCATGTTAGAATTGTATAAGATTTGTTGTGTGGTACGTTTGTATAAATGTGTGTTATCGTCGAGATGTGTAGTTTTGGGAGTAAGTATACGTGTGCAAAAGATGCAATTATAATTATGGTAGACAACATAATTATAAAGGCATCACACACCCCGGGACTTGTTGACCCTGATTTACATTTGATCGATGGTTATGGGTGTTATGTAGTAGTGCAAGATGTGTTATGATGGGATGTATTTTGGATAGTTGAGTGGATAGTAAGATTTCCTTTCAATCTATTGTTTGTGAATATCGTGGATATCGATTGGTATTGTCGTTGCGATTCATAAGTTGGTTTGATAGCTCGTGTCCGTCGAGATACCTAACTCTCGTGTTAGTATTCCTTGTTGGTATTATGATAGAACTGGTGTTCTATGTCCTCCGTTCAACGTTTCGATTTGCTTCTTTTGTCAAGAGTAATGGTACTCTTTGATTTCTGTTCTTTGATCGTTATTATGGGTGAGTAATAGTGGAGTTGTGAATGAGTGTGCGAAATCCCACTACTAATTTGATCCCCATAGTCTCTATGATTTAGTTGGTTCGTGATGTTTCTTCTTGAGTTTCGTTGGTAAGTGTTCGTTTTCAAATGATATTTTGGTGTTGAAGTTCTTAAGGTGTTTGAAGTCCCTTTTCGAGATAATAGTGTCTTTTGTTTTGAGTCACGCGTTTCTGTTAGTAACACACTATGGAAAACCTTTTTGAAATAATAATAATGTTGAAGTGATTTTTGTATTTAATGAGATATTTGTTAAGTGTCAAAAACTTTGTTTTAAATTGAATTATACAAATAATATGGCACAATTTCTTCTTTTTTTTAGTCATCCCTTGATTTTTTTTATGAAGATTATATTTAAAATAAGTTTATGAAAATTTCATTTAAAATTATTTTTTAAATGATTTACATTATTAACCAATATGGCTAAGCATCAGGTGAGTTTCATAGTCCCACTTTTAATGTTTTACATTGGGATGGAAATGATGCAAAGATATTTTGGATGTGTTTACTCGCTGCGATTATGTGGTTTTACTTGAGGCATGAACGTTTATGTGGTTATTATAGGTGATATGCTTAATGTTATTGTGATTGTTGTGTGATTCCGGTTAGAGGGTAGTGCTTCTTCCTATTCCAAATATAAATGAAGGATTTAAATAAGATCCTATTTCTGTGTGATTCCGGTTGGAGGGTAGTGACTCTACCCATTCCAAATCTAACTGGAGGGTTGAAATAATACTCTATACTGTGTGATTCCGATCGGAGGGTAATGGATTACCCCAGGCTTTGTTATGTGGATCGTGGGCACGTTCCGTCCCGTTGTGATTGATTGTGAGTTGTATGATAGCCTATGTGATAGCTAGCTTAAATTTTTCTGCCATGATATGTTATGTTAATCGTAGCAAATTGTTTTGTTTTTTTAAGGATTAATTTATGTGTCTTAAACCTATGACTCTCACCAACCGTTGTGTTGACGTTTTTAAGCATCATTTTCAGGTGTGCTTAATGGTGCTAAGTTAGAGTGAAGTGGCTAGAAGATACCGCATAGTGCTTGGAGTTTATTTATGTTTTCTGTGTGAATAAATGTGTTAGCATGAATTGTTTGGATTATGTGTTGCATGTCATTTATTGACGAGACCTCTTTCTCATTAATAAAGACACCATTAGGTTTTGGGTATTGTTATGACACCTTGTGTCTTTGCTTTACTTTAGTATTATTCTCTATATATACACCATGTGTTGTGATGATATCCATTCTTGTTTACGCCTCGCGTTTCTGCCTTGGCGGAGTGTGACAATTGCGAAGGCCTGTGTCATTTGGCGCCTACGAAGATGAAAGAGTTGTAGGAATAATTGCAAGAGCTGCAAGTTAAAGGTTTTAATTGACCTAATTATTCGCTATGAGGAGGCACATGTATTGTTTGTCAATACGTAGGATGGGTCGTTTAGGATGTGCATAGATTATCGCGAGTTGAGTAAGACAGATCTTTATTCGGGCTGTCACCAAATGAGGGTGCACAAAGATGAGATTCCAAAGACTGCTTTTAGGATGCGTTATGGACGCTATGAGTTACGGCTATGCTTTTTTTTGGGTTGACCAATTCACCAGCGATTTTCCTGGACGTAATGAATCGGGTGTGCTATCCGTATATAGGCAAGTTGTCATCATGTTTAACGAAGACATTTAGGTCTTCACGAAGTCTAAGAAAGGAGCACGAGTCGCATTTGAAGATGAATTTGGAGCTGCTGAAGAAAGAGAAGTGTCATGTGAAGCCCAACAAGGTCGAAGCGGAGTGAAGAGGAAGCTTTTTGGAAGTTTTAGGAACAATATGGGTAATGAGCCGATCTTGGCATTACCGAAAGGATCAGACAATTTCGTAGTGATACGTGGAGCAGGGGCTAGGATGCTTGCTTAGACGAAGAGAGAAGGTAATTGCCTATACGACGCGACAACTGGAGATTCACATGAAGAACGATACGACTCACGTTATGGACTTAGGCATGATGGTTTTGCTTTAAAATGATAGAGGCATTATGTATACGAGATGAAGAGTGTGATCTATACGGATCATAAAAGTCTCCGACACATTTTCAATCAGAAGGATTGAACTTGAGGCATAGATGATGGATGGAGTTATTTAAGGGTTGTTATTGCAAGACCAAGTACCATCTGGGAAAGGGTGAACGTAGTTGTCGATGCATGGAGTAGGAAAGGAGGAGTGAAGCCAAGACGAGTTAGAGATATATGTATGATGATCCAAGCTAAGATTAGAAAGGAGATGTTAGTAGTATAGGTTGAGACGTCCAAAGCAGAGAACGCGTCAACAAAGATGTTGCATGGCTTGGACTAACAAATGGAGAAATGAGATGGTGGTGGGTTATAATTTTTAGATAGAATTTGGATTCTTATGGTAGATGATGTAAGGACTTTGATTATGGAGGAGGCGCATTTAACGAAATATTTTGTTCGTCCTGGAGTAAGTAAGATATAGTATGATCTTAGGTATACGAATTGGTGGCCGACTATGAGGAAGGATATAGCTGGTGGTGTTAGTAAGTATTAAGCGGGATTGGAAGTAGAAAATGAGCCTCAAAGGTCTTCAGGTGTGTTACTACAACCTGAGGTATCCGATTTAAAATGGGAAAAGGAAAGATTAACTATGGATAGTAAATCTAAGTTACCAAGATCGAGTAGTGGATGCGATGCGATTTGGGTAATAGTCGATAGACTGACTAAGTTATCCCATTTTCTAGCAATACGAAAAGAATATAAGATGGAGTAGTTGGCAAGATTGTATGAGATGAGGCAGTTGCAAAACATGGAGTGCACGTGTCAAGTATTCCTAATAAAGGGATGTAGAAGTCGTTAGGAACACGAGTAGATATGAGTACTGCCTACTATCCATAGACCGATGGTCAGAGTGAGCGTACTTTTTAGGCATTAGAAAATATGTTTAAAGCTTTTGTGAGAAATTTGGTGGTAGTTGGGATACTCACTTTCCGTGAGGTAAGTTTTCCTATAAAGATAGTTATCATTTGAGTATTCGATGTGTTTTTATTGGAGGTATTGTATGGAAGAGGAGGTAGGTCGCCTACTTTATAGGCTGAGATTAGAGAAAGTAAGATGATTGGACTTGAGTTGGAGCAAGAGACGATTAAGGTAGTCGTGATTAAGGAAAGGCTTAAGGAAGCCAAAGATCGTTAAGAGAGTTAAGTTGATAGTAGAAATGAAACTTTTAGGGTTTAGTGTTGGTGATCATGTTATGATGAAAGTCTCACCTTAGAAATGTGTAGTACGTCTTGGTAAGAAAGGTGAGTTAGAACCTAGGTATATAGGACCATTTGAGATTCTTGAAAGGATTGGCCATGTAGCTTATCGGTTAAGATTGCCCGATGAGCTGAGTATCGGAAGTTATTTGAGTGGTGTTAAAATTTCGAGTAAACCTGAAATCGCGTTGAATTTTTTTTAAGGACGTTGAGCTTGTATCAACTCATATCTTAATTTCAAAACAGTTCTTGTTTGATGAGTTGCGGGATTAAGATATGAATTATGTTGTTACACAACTTAAGGTTTTTGAGGAATTTGCTCGAGGACGGGCGAGGCTCATGTAGTTGGATGTTTCTCTTCGTTTATAGTTGTTATGTTGCTATTCGTACATTTGTGTGGGTAAGCAAAGTTATTAGTAGTAAGATTCCAATAGTTAAAGTTAGTTGGAATTCAAAGCGTAACTTTGAGTTAACATAGGTATGGGAGGACTACTTGAAAGATAAGTATCCTCGATTATTATTTTGGTATTGATAGAGTTGAACCTTTTGGTTAAATCTCAAGACGAGATTTCCTAAAAGAGGGGATACTGAGTTTGTTTAGAATTTATTTGAAGCGTTTATGTGTGTTCTTTATGTGTTTTATGTGTTTTGTGAGAGATATGTGTATGAGATTGAAGTACATGATTGATGAATCATGGTACTAGTTGAAATGAGATTGAATGGAAATGAGATCATTTGGAAGCTTTGCAAAGTTTCAATGTCGTGTACGTAATTTTCTATGTACGTACTATATATATAATACATATTATATATATTATGTTAGTATTTTAGTGATTTTAAAGTACTTTCCATTTTTAGAAATAATTGGAAATGAAGGTTTATTAGAAATCTAGTTAGAAAGTTCAAGGTTTAGCGAAATAAGCAAAGGTTTTAACCTAGAATAAAAAATATAGGTATTAAAGTTGTAAATAATAATTAAAAAAAATTATATATATAGTAAAAACGTATTTTTAGTAAAAGAAAAGAAAAAAGAAAAGATATCCTAATTAGATTACAACTTGTTTTTGGTAATATCGTTTATAAAACTATAAATAAATGGGTTAATGGCATTATATAGGCACGACTTTCCATTTTGAGCCGTTATCAGTACGAACCTTTAAAAAGTTCACAATACCATCCAACTTTCAAATTTGTGCTATTATCATAAGTTTGATGACGTGGGCAATGACGTAGGCCTTGGCGTGGCATACCTGAAGGTCTGACACGTGGCACCATTATGAAACATGGGACACGTCATCATAAGTTTGATAATAGCACAAATTTTGAAAAGTTGGAAGGGTAATTGTGATCACTTTTAAAGTTCGTATCTGGATTTCGCTCAAATTGAAAAGTACGTTTGATATTATAGCATTACCCTAAATACAATCATAACTTAATCAAAAATCACTTTTTCTCTCTCCTACAACCTCAATCGGTCGAACAACTCAAAACCAAGAAGAAAACTCAAAAAATTTTAGGGTTTTGATTTTTAAGAGTTAAGGTATTGTTTTCTAAATCTTTTTCAATTCAATTAACTTTATTTAACGTAATAATAATTAAGGATGGATTAGATTATTGTAAATAATCTGTAATTAAGAGGTTTTGATCATCAAAAATCGTTTTAAGGATAATAATTAGGGTTTTGGGTAAGTTGATTAGGGTTAATTATGCTAAATTCGGAATAGAAATCTGGGCAGAATTTTAGGTCATCTTGCAAGAGTCATATCTCGGTCATACAGATAGCTTTTATTGATTTTCTTGAGCCTAACATTATCTACAGAGAGTCTACTTTCCAACCCCATAGGTTTCATGAATTAAAAGTGAGTGAAAGTTAGTCAAATTAATTAAACAAGATTCATTGTCAAAACTAAGTTTGCGGGGCAGATTCTGAGTTGCGTTTGTGAGGTCAAAAAAATAACAAAACGTCTTTTTAATTGATGGGCTTGCTACTGTAGCATTTTCATGATGTCTATGATTTTCTGGAATTTTTGTAGAATTTTGCTAAGTGTTTAAATGGGTCTGATCAAGCTAAACTTTTTAAAGGTCAAATCAGGTCAAGTTCTGGACACTTTGTGATGTTGAATTTTTATAAAATAGTTAGACTCATTATTATTTTTATCCAAAAATCATAGAAGCTCACAACTCATTAGGGAGCTATGAGATGTAAGGAGAAGAAACAATTAGGTGTTTAAGTATTTTATTTAGAGTCATCTTGTGACTATAAAAACAGGATAAAATGCAAAAAGTTGAGATGTAGGTTTTATAAGGTAACTTGAGGTTAGCAAGTTGTGAAGAGTATATAGATGAGTTGAATCAAGATAGGGTATAGAGTATCCATCATTGTGATTGTTACATCGACTTGGGTGAGAGACCTAATCGATGGTAACATGTGTGTATTGTTTTGTATAGATTATTTGCAAGGTTAATTGAAGAGTTTGGATTTGCGTTGCATCAAGGTGAGTTTTATAGTCCCACTTTTTACTTATATTTTGGGATGGAAATGATGCAAAACTGTTTTTGAATTATGAACCGTGATATGTTTTTTTAAGTGTCGAACTATATGATTGCTATGTGGTATTACTATGTGATATGATTTATGGTAAGGCATGCGTATGTGAAGATGGCATGACCTAGTTATGAATTGTGGTAAGGCATGTGTATGTGCGGATGACATGACCTTGTGTGTAACCCAAACGGACCTAGCTAGTCAAGTGGGTTAGTCTTGCGCGAAGACAAATTGTTGGGACGGAGGGGTACGATCCACCCTAGTTATTTGTGAATTGATTGTTGTGATAAAATAGCCAAGCATATATGTTCGTAAATGTTGTTTTTGTTGATCGCGGTGTCATAAGTGTGTCTTAAACCTGTAACTCTCACCAACAATTTTGTCGACGTTTTAAGCATCATTTTCAGGTGAGCAAAACGTGTGAAGAGTTAGGAAGAGGAATTAGCCGGAACATAGGCTTGCATTGCGGAATCTATGTTCATTTTTTTTGTCTTGATTGGTTGCACTATATGAATTTGAATCATAAATGTTGTAGGTGTTATCATGACACTTTGTATCTTTTATATATTGGATTTTAATTCATTTAGTATTTCTCTATTATGACGCCATGTGTTGTGATGATGCCTATTGATCATGCCTTGCGATTTCGGCTTGGCGGGGTGTGACACGTTCCTTATGGTATCGTCATCTAACCAAGATGATGATGGGGATTTGGATAGACTAAGGGTTGTATTGAGAGGTTCCTAAATCCTTAAGGTTTATTTGTTAATTATTACGCATGCTTTTCATGTTTAAACATTATCGTAAGACTTTAGGTCGAACTTAATGTTGATGATAAGGATGATTTGTTGAGGAAGCATAAACGAAGAAGGATGAGCGTGAATGGAAAGGGAAGTTGTTGACTATAGGTTTGTTGGGTGTTTTGTTGGTTGTTAATGTTGACGAACAAAGGTGAAAATGTGAAATAAGGTAGTTGTTCTTCCATGGTGTAAGAAAAGTGAAAGACACGAAAGTGGAAATGATACCAATGTAACAACACTTGAAGATTGAGTATCTTCTTTATGTTCTTCACTTGCTTGAAAGTGGACATGATTAGACTCAACAACACTTGTGATGACTCAATAACACTTGAAGATTGAATATCTTCTTTGTGTTCTTCACTTACTATAAAGTGGAAATGATTAGATGAGACAAATTTCATTACGAAATTCACTTGACTTTTGACAACATAGGCACGCATGCTTATGAGTGTCGGGATATGAGGATGAGACGCATTTTATTATGAAATTCACTTGTGGGGAATGGTTACATGGTGAATCTTCTTATGAAGATGACTAGGTGGATGACTCGAGGTTGATAGTAGTAGTAAGGATGACTTGGTTTTTCATTTCACTTTGGTGGTTTGGGTATGTACTAGAACTAGTGATCACTAACAAGAGTGAATAATAGTTATGAGGTTTGAGTGTATGGTAGAAGTGTATCTTGTGGTTTTTAGTGAATAAGAATCACCTATGTGAGTTTTTGAGAGTTTTTGGTTAAAGGATATATGTGAACATGTGTGTTTTCCCTTCCCTTTTAATTCGTGCTCATCCTGACATAGATTGTGGAATAAAAAGAATAAATGAAGAAAAATAAAGACAGAATCGATGAGCTTGACATGAAGTTATGTAGCTCTTCCCGAGTATTGAGAATGTTCATAGAACAATCACACGATAGGGTACGAGGTTGTCTTAAAGGTGGTAGCAGAAATGTGGACAGAAGATATTAACCATCTATATAATAATAGAGGCATGATTAAGGTTTTTGTAAAACGAATTGAACATGAACAATGAGTGACATTTTAATTTGCATTTCGCGAATTAAAAATACTTAAACATTTCGGATGAAATGATAAAGTTGTCGAGATTTATCGAAATGTATTTAATAGTAACAAGACTATTAAAATGAGAATGACACGTTTATGAGATTTGTTTCATCATTCCTAGACCTAGACTTAAATAATTAAAAGGTTCACATTTGAGTGGGTTGGTGAGGATGCCAGCGATGTTGTCTTCTGGCGGAACTTTTTCGATGAAGATATTTCCTTTTGGACATTGTCGCGAAGGAAATGATGACGAATTTTGATGAGTTTTCTATCCTAAGATCGATGGATAAAGTTTGAACCTTATTATGTATATAACACCCCTAATTTGATAAAGATAACAGCGAAAGCTAATCTAGGGTATTACTTCATAGTACAACAGTCATAATCATAGAAAATGAATCATAAAGAGAAGTTTTTGGAAAAATTAAGTTATCATTCATTTATTCATCAGAGTTTTAACAAATAGAGGTCCCAAAATCTACAAGAAAACATAAAGTTGAATGATAATAGTTTAGCCATCTTCAGTCCATGCCACTCCGTGCCATAGTTTGCTCAATTACCTGAGATAAACATGCTAAAAAGGTCGACACAAAAGTTGAGTGAAATTCATAGGTTTATGATAAATAGTGTGAATACAAGTCATCATAACAGTGGGTTACATTGTTATACACCCATAAATAGTGATAATTTCAATGAGTACAATTATTATAGAAACAATATTAATAGTGTATTATTGCGTCTAAGCTCATGGCACACAAACTGAATTGTGTATATATCAATAATGATATATATAATGATAATGGCCCCTGGTGTAGGTAATTGCCATATACCTATGAGATTCAAATATAGTGCGTTTGGTTACCTATCCGGCTAACACAAACGGGATTCGTCAATCCCAATAGGCCTATCCATAATATTCGCGTTCACTCGTAAGTGATTAATGCTCCATGATGGTGGGGGTCTTTTGGCATAAAGGGACTTAGATCACAAGCAATAATATATTATGATAGCATACATTTAGAAAACACTTGTATTCATAGTTTATAGCATGTATCCCCCTCACGGGTTTATGAAAACATTCAAAAGATTTAAAAGTGAGGCTATGAACTCACCTTATCAGTACAGGGAAATTTGATTGATGGCAAAACTTTATTAGGTGAAAGTAACGGCCTTGTCACACAACCTGAGGTAATATGTCAAGTCTTAGTGTCATGGTTCATGTTTCAAAACTTCATAAAGTTTAACGTATATCTTTGATTGATTAATTTATGGAATATTGTATCACTGTTCGGGCTATCATAATCTAGAGGCCACGCAATATTGTTTGAGGAGCCAGGGCACTTTAAATCGTAAACCCAACAAACTCGTCAAAACAAATACCCAAATGGAACCCCTCACATGAAACTCCCTAGTATCGTGATACGATAAGATTTTAAGTTTCTTCAAAAGTTAGACGATGATAGGTTACGTTAAATATATAATGTATTTGATTTATAAAGCGTCGATCGGTGATTAATAACGATAAATGTGTCGGGTTTTAACAAAATCGAGTTTTATAATATTAATATATATTTTTATAATTTGTATAAAAATATTATATTTTATGTTTTTAAGAATACAAAAATGGCAATATATACCTTTGGTTTATAAACTTTTACAAGTTTAGTCCTTTATAAAGTATATATAATTTAAAGCTTTAACTTTAGAACTTGGAAAAACAACCCCTCATAGTTATAACTTTAGAAAAATAACATTTTCAGCCCCTTTAGTTATAAATTTCAGAAAGTTATGATATAAACCCCTTGCATGGAAATAATTTACAAATCAAGTCCAAAAAGCCATGCAAGCTTATTTTAAGATTCCAAATGATATTTGCAGGTTATAGCTTATTAGAATAAGCTAAAATAAGATGTTCTAACGTAACAAAAGTTTAGAAAAAGGATTCGTTAGCTAGAAAATCAAAACGGGTCATTTTTAGGGTTTTAATAAAAAAACACATGGGTTTGAGGATTCAAGGCTTCAAACAAGAGTTTATATATGATCTTAAGAGTATTATGAACATTATAATATAGGTTATAAGCTTATTGAACAAGATTTTGAGCTTACTTGAGCTAAACTGGGTCGAAATGGGGTTTTCAGGTTCGTACGCCTAATAACGACTTCAAGGGCTCCTTTTTCTTGATTCTTGGCTTCTATTCTGAGCTTAGGGACTTCACTTGATCCTTCTTGGTCTGAGTTAAGACTCCATTTGAGAGTGTATGAGTTTTTGAGGTATGGTTTGATTGAATGCGTATGTATACATATTTATAGGGTCAAAAACCCTTAGGTACCAAGTTTTCTTGGTGGCTAAGGGTTAAGTTCTGTATATTGGTGACTAATGAATGTATTAGGTGAGTCATGAAAGCTTAGGATGAGGTGTAAGGGTGTGGAGAGGCTTGGTGTACAAGTAGGTGATGAAAAGGGGTGTTTGGTATACATATGCTTGTAGTAGCTTACAAGGTGGTGATGGAGGTACTTGTAAGGTGGTAGGGTGGCTGCTAGAGGTGCTTAGCTTACTGGTGACAAGGAGGTGATTAATGAGGTGTTATGTGCTTGCATAAGGTTAAAAAATGGGTTATGTTAGGTCTGAAAATCAAGATCAATAAGCAATAAAATGTTTAGTCTAGAGATATAAAGTAGAGAGAGAAAGAGGGAGGAGGAGGATTAGAGAAAAGTTTAGAAGAGATTAAGACAACACCTAGAGACACACCTTACTAATGAGGTGGTGGGAGGGGTATTTATACCAATTAACAATATTTGCATGGAGCCCTTGTCTTTTAGACTTTTACCATTTAGCCCCCTTGTCTTTTAGACTTTTTCTATTTAGCTAAGTCTTGTGACTTTATTTTAGTCACGAGCCTTTCACTTACCCTATTACACAATATTATTATTCTATTTATTACAAGACTTCTATCTCAATAAGATCGTTATTTTTATCAATCCTAAACTAATCTTCCCACCAAGGAGATCTTGAGATCTCTCTTTGATTGCATTAATGTCATCATTTTCTTATTCGTAATATTCTCCCCCAAAAGTATTGATCTTTGAGATTTCTCTTGTGACTTTGAACTTTGAACTTTAATACTTGTTTGTCTTGAGTCTTGTTGTGTAATAGTGGTCTTGTTCCAATCATGCTCTTGTGATCTTGATCTTTATCTTTTCATTATCCTTTTTTTCTTTGCCTTTGAGATCTTTTCATATCATCATTCTTTATCGTGAATCCATCTTGATTTATCTTTTGAAGCTTCCAACCAACATACTCATACTTTCTTGACATCTTACACTCTTTCTCATGTAGAACCTTTGTCTTGATCAATAACTTGATGATTTGAGGAAGTTCTTTGGTTTATCAGAGTTGCGGAAGTGTATCTTTGAACTTTGAGTATGAGAAATGAAGGTATGAATTACGACGGTGTTCTTGTTTCTAAAGGTAGAAGATGTTGTTGTTGTTTTCACCTCAATTGCTTCCCCCAAATAGAACAAACCATTGTATACACATACTTCCATTTCTTCTCCCCCTATATGTTGACTATATTGAAATATCTGCATTGCTTTTTTAAACACTTCTCTTCCCCAGATTGCATTGAAGACCATCAAACATAATCATAATCTTGTTACGCCTGAATATTCGATAGTGAAATCATGTGTGGAGTGCGATCTAAGCATGAGAGTCAACTACTAACTTCAATTCTAACAATCTCCCATTATCAATATTGTGACATCATAAGTAACCTTGGTAATCCAACACTTCCACTTGAGTATCAAGGAAATGTTGTTTGTGTTTTTTGAAAACAAATTTCGAAAAAACACGATAACTACTAGATCACTTAGATTACTAGTTAACACTAATTGAATCATTAAAAAATCATTTTCAAATTAGTGACCTACGTTCAGCGTTGGCTTGATGTTAGCACTGGTAGGATTTCCATTCAATCATTGTGAAATACTTAATTTAAGTATCACTCTTGAATGTTCCGGCAATGTCACTAAGACATGCAATATCACATAGACATATAAGCGACTCTTGTACTTTTTGTATCTTTGATGTTTAATACAAATGTACTTTTGTGTCCTATGTGAGATTTATGATTTGATCTCTTTTGGCTCTAGACTCAATAAGTGCTTTTTGGTTTTAGTGATCGGAGGCTGGAGCAGACTGCCACCTTTTCAATATCAACAATCTCGGAGTGAGATGTCAATAGATTATGCATTTAATCTCCGTGACAATGAAACAAGAATTCTTTTGAGAGAATCTTGAGTGGCTGGGAAGGGTTGTGCATTGCATCACTGGGTCCATGATGTCTTTCTTCAATACCAAATATCATCTTTGTGATATTCGATAGATTATGTATTGACCCGGTTTCTGCCTAAAGTTTGTGGAGGGCTTCTTTCTTTTCACCCTTTATCCATACATTTCTTTTTCATTCTTCAACCCCTTCAATGTTAAACTAACGCGTCCTCATTATCATCTTGTTGTGATTGTTCCGATGATAACTCATGCCTTAGTTAACATTATTCCCATTCACATTCTACTCCATCATACCTAAGGACCTATATTCTATCTATGGAATGTCCCTGGGTAGATCCCTCCGGTTCTGGTTGGATCATGGGATAATACCTAACCTTACCACCTTATATCTTCTTTGATCATTGTGAGGTAGTTGGTTGATGGGTATTTAAGATCGAAACCATAAAACCATTTGAAAATCAATCAAAGTGTTTGATATAAATCAAAACATTTAACACTTTGAAAGTTTCACTTTTTGAGAAATACTCCCCCTACACATGTGCATTGATATTCAAAATTATTTTGCACATGGAGGAAAGAGTTGATTGCACTTTGAGTCTTTTAGATCACTTTGATATTCCACACACTTAAGCATTTATCTTTCTTGATCATATTTTAATCCAATTTTCTCCCCCTCAAAAATAGCATACCAAATGATATTTTTGATATCAATGGATTAAAATAGCTATATGAGAATTTGAAAACACATGGGAGAAAACGGATATAGCATGATTATGATTTGGAACCTTTTTGAATGTTCTAAACAAATTTGAAAAATAGTTGTGTCAAAGTATATAAATATCTAAAACGTATGGTCAGTAGATTGCTCACTCCTCATCCTGTTAATTTCAGGAAACGGTCGTAACCGGACACAATCTTCACCATTTGCACGCTTATCGATATAAACACACTTGACAACAACTCCTTTTGAATCAATTATTATTCATTTGTTCAAAACTTTTTCCTTTATACTCCCCCTCAAAAATATATCCAATGATTGAACGAGGAAGGGAGAGTTGAACACAAGTTGAAAGATTTTGAAAAATCCTTTTGAATAACTCTTGAAAATTTATGTTCAAACTTTTGAATATTATTTTACTTGAGCTCAAGATATGGAATATCTTTAATGAAATAGCTCAAGTCCGAGAAGTTGTAAGCTTCCCGTTGTGAGGATAAATGTACAAAAATGTACACTTTCCTTTATTTGAAGAACGAGTCCTAAGCTGTCATTTACTTAGAAGTCGTATGTCCCGAGCACACTTTTTTGAAAAGATGTTGATAAAAAATTGCTCGGGACAAAGAAGATTTCTCTTCTTTTAAAGATAAAGCGCACTGAAACGTACACTTTTCTTTTATTTGAAAACCGGGTTGTTATCTGAAATTTAATAACAAACCATTTTGATGAGCAAACTTTTGAAAGATTTTTGAAAATCTTTTTGAAAAAGTTGAATAATTTTTGCTCAAAACAAGAAGATTTCTCTTCTTTTTAAGGTAAAGCGCACTGAAACGTACACTTCCCTTTTATTTAAAGACCGGGTTGAAATCTAACATTTGATTCCAAACCATTAACATCGAATTTAGACAACAACTTTTGGAATCCATTTAAGCACGGTGCTAACGGGTTTACCAAATTTTGAAAACTAATTGAAAGTTGTGTCAAGTCGATGTAAAGATGTTGAGTTCCAACGAGGGCTTGAAACCGGTGTTTCATTTGAAAACAGCTCTCATGGAATCAACGGAGATTTAAAATTCCTCTTGATATTCCATTGATTTTTGAAACTCGGTGTTTTAAATGGAGTATTAAATCTTGTTGATGAAGAAGATTTCCATTTGTTAATGTCATTTGATGAGACATCCTGAAAATTTGTTTCGTTTGAAACTCTTCCTTTCTTGTTGATGGTTGAAGCAAAGTCATTCTTGTTTTGCATCGAAAGCATTTCTGATTTGGAATATTTGAAAGATTTCGAATGACTTTGCTTTGGCCTCCATACTTGTTTTACCGGTGTAAAACGAGAGTGTGGATTAACAAAAACGTGATTCTTTCCTTTAAAAGTACTTGTCTTAAAACTCTTTTGAGAAGAAGATGCTTCAAAAGTTTGAGATTCCTTAATTGGGCTCCACACTTGTTTTACCGGTGTAAAACACGAGTGTGATGTTTCAAAAGATTGATTATTTTCATTTGAAGCTCTTGTCTTAAAACCCTTATGAGGAGAAAATGTTTCAAAACTTTGAGATTTCTTAGAAAACTTCCTATCTTTTTGTAAAGAATAGGTTGTAAACTGAGAAACCCTTCGTGAAAACGGTTTTGAAGATTCACCCGTGTGAACCTTTTCCGAAACACTTTCTTTAGGTTTTGAAGATTTTGAAACATTGATGTTCCATTTTTGCCGATTAAGAGAATCAAACTTCACTTTTAAAGCATTATATGAAGTCCTCAACTCATGATATTCTTTTTGACAAGAACGAATATCTTGAGATGCCAATTTTGATTCCAAATATGCAATTCGTTTTAAAAGCTGATCTTTTTCATTTTTAGGCAAAGACTGTGTAGTGACTGGTTTTGACAAACTCTTTTGCACATCAACTTTGGGAGAAAACCATGATTTTGAAATTTGAGAGTTTATCAACAATTTATCAGCTGGTGGTTTTCCCAAAATTGAATGTTTATCAAACTTAGTTTGCACAGACTTTCCTTTCAGATTTTCCAATTGAGTTCTCAAATGATTAATTTCTTTCAAAAATTGATCCTTTTCAGCTTTAGAATCATCAACCTTACGAGCCAATTGTCGTTCAAGAACAACTTTCGTTTTTTCAAGTTTTTCAAAATACGCCTCAAATTTAGCTGTTCTGTTCGACAATTCAAGCTTGACGTCATTAAAATCTTTTGTTTGTTGAGTTAAAACCTTTTCAAGCTCGACAAACTTTGTTAGAAACTCACATTTGGCATTATCACAAACATTCTCCCCCGATTCCATGTTAAGTTCAGAAATATCCAACTGCTTCTTTTTGAAAAATTCAATTTTTTCGAGAATGTTTTTGAACTTAGTTTCAGCAAATTCAAACAATTGAGACTTCAGATTTTCTGCCTCGTCTTGTGTTACATTTGAAGTTTTTGTTTGGACCCGCGACTTTTTGATTGAATCAAACAAGTTTTTGTAAGTCAACTTCAAATGTTCATTCTCCTTAATTAATGACGCCACACGATATTCCAACTCAATGTTTCTCGTTTCAATCTCATCAAAATCGTCCTTAACTTTGGCTTCATCACATTGATGTGTCTCAACTTTTGACCTTTGAACCGACTCAAACAAATCTTTATAAGTCTGTTTCAAATGAGCATTTTCGAGTTGTAATGATGCCATAAAATTCTCATTTTCTTTTTGCACTGTTTTCAAAGAATTATTTTCTCGAGACTTGTGTTGAAGTGCGATTTCAAAAGCAATACTCTTTGCCTCAGATTTTGACAAATCTTTTTCCAATTCAACAATTCTTTTTGACAATTCCTGTTTGACTTCAAATGCATATATTACAAGACGTATCAACTGGTTTTACTCTCATTTGAAAACATCTTTTGACTTCTTTGAATTCTTCAATTTCATCATGTAAAATCCTTATTCCTTATTTTTCACAAGAAGTTATGACTAGATTCTTGATATCTTTAGTTAAGGGATGCTTCCAAAGTTGATCTTTCAACAAATCATTTTGATTCTCTATTTTCTTCAAGATTGACAATCATTTGCCACAACGCATCTTTCATTTCTTTTATATCCCTTGAAATAGATTGTGAAAAGTCATCAAAGTAAAACCTGTAATTATTAGAAGTGTTTGACTTTTTCTCGACAAATTCATTACGTTCTATCTCTGCGTTTGATGTTAAAAAATCTTTCCTCTTTTACTGTTCTGGTGTATTAACAGAGACAGCTTTTCAAATCCAACTTTTATATTGAATAATTCGTTGATCAAATGTAACTCACTCGACATGGTTTATGTTGCTAGGATCTTAACCAAAGGGAATAGAATAAGGTGAAGAACATGTTTGCTTAACAGAAGGCTCAGAAAGCTGTTTTTGAGGAACAAACTCTTTATAAAGTTTGTTCAACTTTTCGTAATCGATTGGTTGAATCTTTAACTCTTGAATTTTTTCATCTTTTTGAAATAATTGACTCTTTTCAGCATCCTCAAGAGTTTCCTCAGAATCAAACACATGCAGTTGTTCATTTTTATCACAAAGTTCACAAGCACGATACAACTTAGGAATTTTAGCATAAGCTTGTTGAAAGAACAAAGGACCATTATATCCCACACCCGGACTTATGTAAGTTGTCAATAAAGCTGTTGTTTCACTTGTAAGGTAACCGAAGTGTGTCAGTTGATCTGCCCATTTTACAAACAACGTTTTCAAGATCTCTGATTTTATCTTGTAACTGAATAATATCATTAAGATATTTTTTCTCTTTGTCACGTTGTGTTTGTTTCAAAATCGTTTGTGTCTTTTGAAGTAATTGAATTATTTCCTCGTTTGATCCTATTTTTTCTGATTTAATCACAACGAACCCAAGTAATTTTCGACACGGACTCAAAAATTTAATCCAAATTATCATACAAATCAAATTATGCACAAACTATCAATTCCACACAAATCAAATCGTTCACAAATATCATAGTTTTCTCAGAAGAATCAATTAAAAAGGAATCAAGATTACGATAAAACCGTAATTGATCAATTTCAATTGATTATAAATTTTCTTTTTCTTTTTTTTAAATTTGGAAATAAACTCAGATCTGAATGAGATTTAGTCCCAAAACGCGTTTTCAAAAACGTGTTAAGTGAAAACCGAGTTTGACCATTGACCAAAAAAATTACTGAATTTGACTTCCGAATTTGACTTCCGAGATTGACTATTGACTAAAAAATTACTGAATTTGACTTCCGAATTTGACCAGATGGAACAAACTTGGACAAGATGTAACAAACTTTGACCAGATGTAACAGATTTTGACCAGATGAAACAAACTTTGACCAAGTGTAACAAACTTTACTGAATTTGACCAGTTGACTACCGAGTTTGACCTGTTGACTACCGAGTTTGACTAGTTCTAAACAAATTTGATAGGTGTAACAAACTTTGACTACCGAGTTTGACCAGTTTTAACAAACTTTGACTATGTGTAAGTTATTGTGCTATGACGTAACACCATTTGACCCTTCCGCTGACATGACGCTGAAATGAGGGTGTTACAATCTTTCTTTTTCTTTGATTTCAAACTCGGTAAGGAACTCGGATCAGGATCAGATCTTTACAAGACACGTTTTTCAAAAACAATGTTGACTGAACTTCCGAGTTTGACCAGATCTATATTTTTCCAAAACGCGTTTTCCAAAGCTTTGACTGTTGACTACCGAGTTTGACCAGTTGAAACAATCTTTGACCAGTTGTAACAAACTTTAACCAGTCAATTACTGAATTTGAGAATTGTAATAGATTTTACTGAATTTGAACTTAAAAAGCTGCTGAATATCAAAAATAAGCACAAATAAGCAAATTTTGTACTAATCTTGCCAAGATTCTTACGATAAAACCGTAAGCAATCAATCTCAGTTGCATAAAACACAACTAAAATTAGCTCAATAAGCACAAAAGTCGCTCAAATAAGCATATTTGACCCGTTAAGCTCAATAATACAGAAATAAGCAAATTCAGCAAAAAAAGATACGAATGCTCCTTAATTCTTTATCCATTCTGGTTCCCATCATCTTTATCTTGACTTCATCTAAATCTTCATACTCAAGCTTATTTTCCTCAAATGAATAAAGTATTGCCATTTTGAGGTTGGAATTTAGGTGTGGTGCGGGTGTTCTATAGATAGGAGGGTTTAATTCTTTAGTAAATCATTGAGACCTATGCAAACATGGCTGGCTTGAGTATTTTAGGGGTTACGCTGTAGGCCTGTGAGTAGGAAATCTAATGTAATCGTTTCTATTTTTGTCCAGGATGAACCTCTTTGTGCTTCTATAACTGACTTTAGGGTTTGCTATTTAAACTATCCGCAAGACACAGCCATGTGTTTTTTGTTTTTTTCTCATTATCTTCCTCTAATTTCTTAAGTTGATCCTCTTGCATCAATTATTTCAGTATTTTCCCCTCAAAATTCCCCTGATTAAGGGAGTCTTTTAGGAGGCGTGAATCCCCCTCCTCATAATATCAAATAGCACTTTCACCCTCATTAAAGATTCTACTGACTCTTCTATACTTTCTAACGCTGTTCCGCAAATTAGTAATGTAGTCTGGCTTACTTTTTAAGAAAAGAATTGGTTTCTGTTCACTCTCTTCTTTCGTATTTGGTAAATCCTGATGGTGTCAAGCTTCTTTTAGCCTTAATTTTCTAAGATTCCCTCCTGCTGGCATAGTCAATGGCCGTCTTGGTGGTGTAGTCTACATGATCGTAAATGATTTGAACTTGAACAATTTAATCAAGCCATGGATGTGGGAACTTTTTGGAGTATGTCATTAATTCGAGTCCACGCATCCTAGAGGATGCGTTCTTGTTGTTGTTTGGATCTTCAAAGATATCATTTTCAAAGGTTAGCGAGTGTTTCTTTGGTGGGAAAAAACTATGTTTGAGGAAAACGAGGTGGTGAGATTATCTCAACGTTGTGCTAGATATCCTGCCGGGGGGGGGGGGGGGTAGACGATCAGCCTATGCATTGCCTTGTTATGTCGCAAAGAAATAGCAGGAATATAGACACAATTCAAGTGGCCATTTCTTGTTAGCACCATTAAGGGTCAACGACATCTACTCAATCTTGAGAATGTCCTTAAGGTGTGGATCGGGTCTTCGGACATAAAGTTCGTAGATAGAGAATGACATCTGTTTTGGCACCAACCGAAATAGGTTTGTCGGCTTTCAGGGGGACACATTGGCTCCTTCGGGTTATAGCTCAATGGCTTTATGGTAGCGACTCGTGGCATACGTCGGGTGTAATCTCCTAAGGTACGGGTTTCGGTTTTGGATTTTCTCCTCCCATGATGTGTCAACGAAGAAGGAGAAGGTTTTACAAACAAAGAGAACAAAGAAAAGATAGACTACGAGAAAGCAAATTGTCAAGAAATTAAATCTCAATCTTTCAGATAATTTTCATGGTAATATTCTATGAAGCACTCAAATTGTTCTTCCGTTAACGACTCAAGTGTGATTTCATCCGCCATGGTGGCGAATGACATATTTACGAACAACTACACAAAGAAAAGATAGAATAAAAAAAGCTACTTGACAAGAAATTAAATCTCACTTGATAGGAATCTTGTGAGTAGACCTAAGCTAGATAGAATCCGAAACCTACGCTATTCCCCGGCATCGGTGCCAAAAACTTGATGCGGTAGTCGTAGGACTTCAACAAGAAGTTTTACAACTCCCTAGGCAGTGTACCTAATCGTTATAGTGTAGTATAGGCAAGGCTCGAGGGTTGTTATCGTTCTCTAGGGGAATAGCACTATGAAGGCCGGATCGAATGTTTACTGAGGTCTAAGGGTTGAAGGAAGATTATTTTTGTGTTTTTATATTTTATGAAAGCAAGTAAATTCTGGTTTTAGGGAGGTTTTGGTTTTAAGCTAATTAACTATTAATAAACTAAATAACAATTATACAATGAAGCGTATTCACCTGGGATGCACTGCTCCTTGCTAGCTATCCAATTCTACCTATTGCTTTGTCACACTTAAGATGTAATATATAAGTATTTCCTAGGTCATGAACGGATTACACGAACCCGCCGTCTATGTAATATTCCGTTAAGGCAATGCACAAGTAATGTAGTATGAAGACTATTACAAGGCCAAGGCACCTAGAGTTATAATGCAACGGAAATATCTATAGAGGGATCACCATAAAGGGGTTAAGGTTGTTATGAGATGTTACCATGGTATCTTTTTACACACTCACGTTTCCCTAGACATATCAACAGCGATACAGACAAAAGCTGGTTTTCTAGAGCCTAACGCACACATCCATCAACAAGAAGCAATAGGAAACAAGAATTATGGACTATAATTAATTAGACTTATTGAATCTGTCACAAATAACAAGATCTAATCAATTAATGACAAGGTTCATGCATTCCTAAATAAATACTCGATGAATTAGCCAAGCATACTCAAGCAAGAGAAATCATAATCAACAAAAGGAATTGAAGACATAAATTAAGATAGATAAATAATCAAAACCCTTTACAGATGTTTATAGATTGATAGGTCTTCTAACAAGTTGCTCGGAAATCACCTACCCATACCTAGAATCAGATTTAGGTGTTGGGGGGCTTGATAAAACGAAGTTATGAGGTTGTTATTTTTAGGTGTCACTAACAGACCTTCATTGATGCCATCGCTAAAAACTGTGAACTCATCACGGAACTCTTTGCTTGGTGGCTAGCTTTTTTCGTTTATGATAGTATGATGGGTTCTTGAATCGTTCAAATCCGAGTTCGTATGAAGGAGTTATGATCAAACAATATCCTAGTACTTCTGTTGCGCACGTTGAATTGATCATCTTTATCTAGATTTCTAGGTTTCTTTAGTCGGCTACGTTTTTGACGCCGTTGCCAAATCTTTGATGCTCGTCAATTGATATTCGTGATTGGAGTCGCTTTATACCTGTGACGCCGTCTCCACGTTTTGTAAGTAATATTCTTCATGAATTTGGTGTAGGTCCGTAATCTTGTCCGTTTCTTCTCCAAATGAGCTCAAGTCACGTGTATTTCCTCCAAATGCTAAATACTTATAAAAGAATAATAAGTACTTATTTTGGGCTTAAAATACACGATTTTAAGGGGTGAACGACCCTGAAAAAGTGTTATAAAATGACACCCCATCTCAGTATTTGTATTAAATTTAGGTTGCGAGAATTTGAGTGTATTAAAGAGACCCTCTCACTCAGTGTTTTCATTTCTCTAATGAAGACAAATATTATTGGGGGTTCTGCTTTGTGATAAAGGCGAACCATAATTTTAATATTTTGTCTAAAAGTGCATGCTAATGAGGTGACCACATGTTTAGGAATTAATGTTTTATAAGATATAAGTGGCATTTAGATTGCGGGTAAAACATTTACAGGAGGCATAGTCAATTATTGGGTTATTCCTTTCTTGTTGTTTCCTCCACTTTACAATTCCCTTTTCGACAAACTAGTTACACCAAAACAACTCCACAATATATCTGAATTATTCAAAACAGTTTTCTTCCTCGCTTTCTTATGTAGAATATTAAAATCAATTAGTCGTTTAGAGACTTGAACCGTTCGTTTGGAGTCACACCCGCAGTTAACAATTATACTCTTTCACGATAGGGTTACAAGCTCTTTAGTGGCAGGTATAGTCGAGGTAGTTAGGTTTTATAAATGTAATAAACGACACGACGTTTTATTTAAAAGAAATTAGGCATAGTTTTTGGCGGCGCCTGCGAGGAATGATTTTTCTTTGTTTTTGGTTTTTGATTGATGTGTGATATGTTTGTTTATTGCTTTGTACTGTATGCTTGAACCTTTCTGTTCTTATCCCTTTTCTGAGTGTTGCAGATTGTTGGACTGTTTGTTACGCTTGTAGTAACCTGTCTATGGTTATGGTGTGTTGTTGTACACGTGTGTGGGAATATAAAAAAATCTTTTTAGACTTGGTTATGGCGTAACTTGGTAGTGCGGTTGGACATACCTCTAAACTAGGTCTGATATCACCAAAACTTGTTTGGCAATGCTTGAACCCTTGCAAATATTTTCTAAATACCGCCTCTGTTTTATATTAGCTGGTCAAACCTTTAATGTTTTTTTTCTATGTGGTGTTTATGAGTCAAGTCTTATTTTCCATAATAATATTCTCTTTGTTCTATTACACTTTTGATGCACATGGTTTGTTAGTGTGCAGGATATGCGATTATGAACAGGTTGAGGAGACATGAAGATTGGACATGTGTGGAGATGTCCAAGTGGCCTGTGATGGAGGCTAGAGTCAAACTTAACGACTCTTTAAATAAACAAAAGTCCTATCCTTTTAATTTTTTTCTGCATTTAGTTAGTTTTGTATATTTCTTACTTAGTTTTGCAGGGTCTAACAGCAAAGGGGCAGAATTCAAAGTCACCTTTCCTCGTGATTGTGTGGTAAGATTGCTGCCAATGACAGCAATTACGGCGTAACAATCTTGATTACGCCGTAATCATTGAAGTTGCGGTGTAATCCTTCCCATGGTTACGGCGTAACTGAACTTAATCAAAAAATTTAAAATGGTCATCCACATGATTACGGCGTAACCTAATCCTTGGTTATGCCGTAATCCCTTCGGCAAAATTCATTAATTGTTGAAATTTTACATAAAACTGTGTATAACTTTGTGGTAATGTTCTCGAAAACCCTCATGAGACTTCAATCGTCCACTTGGGGCACCAAGTTGTTTAAAAGGCTTGTGCATACGCTCAAATGATTCAACCGTGATTATACGAAAGTGAGTTAGGTTTATTTTGTATATGCTATTATGCTTTTATCCAGGTTTATGCTTTCGGTATTAGTCTTTCTTAAAGTTATTCAGGTAATGTACAGGATGAGGTGTTTGGATACTAATCGAGCTGCAAGGAAGCATTCCGAACCATCCTAGTTGAATGTTATACTGGATGATGAAAAACTCGCCTGTGATGGTGGATGTTGCTCGAAGAAGAAGACTTGGAGCATTGCTTAGAGCATGTTGTCTCTTCTTCTTACCATGTGAATTCCAGGGTGTGGTTCTTTTCCTTTTAAAACCCTTCATTTTTCAAATTTTTATGCTTTGTTTGACTCAAGTGGGGGGAAATAGGGATTTAAAAATAAACACCCAATTGATTTAGACTTGTATTTTATTTGTTCTTGTTTATTGAAAAAATGTCTTCATTACTAAAATGTCTTACATGTTTTTCATTAATTAACTAGTTAAAACTTTTTGAGCCACCATACCTTATAATTTCTTGATGTGAGGATAAGACTTTCGTTTTTCCTTGATACATAAATCCAATAAAAATGAAGTGTTGTGATGGATGTAGTAGATTTAGAAACATTGGCCTGGTTATCTTTTTGAGAACCCCTTAATGAGCTTTCACTAGTGTAATCGGTGTAGCTATGATTAACAAGGCAATTTTTGGAAATTACACCAAATAGCCCATCCATGTTATGTTTGTGTAAATTGACTTTTCACACTGATTAGTCATCCCCATGTTAAACCATTGTTTGCACTCATCTTTTAGTGTAGATACCCTAGTTACAACCCTACTAAGCCTTTACTTTCATTTTGTAACCAAGTATAGTTGTTTCGTTTACACCTATCTAACTTAGCTACCCTGTAGTTTTAGTCCCATTGATCGAGGTAGTTGTGATTGTTATTTTTATGGTTTCACTAGTAGAAGTTTGCGAAGGTAAAGATAGAGGGTATTGAAAGAAAGACGCTGTTTTAAGACAATTGTCTCAAGTGGGGGGATGCTCATGTATATATGTGTCTGTATATGATTTATTGTATCTTGTCTTGCATAATAAAAAAAGAGATTAGAGTGCAAGCAGTGTTTATTAGGCTGATCTTCGATTATAAATCAGCTTATTTGTCGTTAGTGTGGTAGTATTTCCGTCTTGTCCAGCTGGGCGATGATTTCGTCTTTATTAATAGGTAGTTTTCTATATAAACCCGTAACATTTTTATCTCTCATTTCTATTATAAGTTTATTTGTACAATGAGGGCATTGAACAACTCAAGTGGGGGGAAGAGAGATAGAAATGAGTATTGGTGATGATTATGTGCTAATTTGGCTAAATTTTAAAAAAAAATTAACACATAATTTTTGTTCATTGATGGTGAAGGCGTTGGTTAATGCGTCTTTTCTTGCCTTTGTTTATGAAGGATTAATGAGGGCATTTCATTTTATTTCATACGCCTTAAATGTGTTTTATGGTGACCCCTTGACATCTTCCAACCCTAGTTTTTACCTTTGGGATTTGAATGCAACCATTGACAGGGGAGATTATGGTCTAAGGACTATTTTTTGTTTGGTTCTTATTTAACAACACATTAAATGTGATCTCATGTCTTTGTCCTTCCCTATATCATTCTCCTAAAGGATGTTTCACCCAGTAAGACTTTGTGTTTGTGTCAATACCATTTGCCTTTTTAACAGTTGATCTAGACTTAGTGGTGAAGCTTAGTTTTCCATGCAAGCTTATGGATAGAATAATCGCCATGATGAGTAAGTTGGAGTAATCACCTAAAAAATGGAACCTACTAGCTTAGTGAGAGTATGAGTGTGATTCATTTTTCCTTTCGTGAGGTGCTCGGTTTAGAATTTTCTAGCATAAGTGATTTTTAAATTCATATCTTCCTTAAAAACCTAGGGAGATATCTTTTTGAGAATTATTTATAAAAGGTTCTACTTGAGGGCAAGTAGAAGTCAAGTGGGGGGATATTTGATAACATCAAATATTTAATACTTTTTCATATCAAATTCCCACGTTTATTGCACTGCTTTGTGTCATTTTGATACTTAATTCGTTTGTATTCTGTATTTTAGGTAAATTTGGCAATGGAACGGAAAAGATGCGGAAAATGGCTTTTTATATCAAAATCCGCATTATTCATGAGTTATGGCGTAATTGACACCATGGATTACGCCGTAACCTACTATTACATATGGAATTGTGATGACGAATAAGTTACGGAGTAACGTCAACAAGAGTTACGCCGTAATTAATCATTTATTATGAAGATTTAGAAGCTTTGAAGACATTACGGCGTAACGTCCCACCGGGTTACGCCGTAATCATTTATTTAAAATGAAGATTCGATGCTGACGAGGGTAATCATTTATTTAATACGAAGAAAATTTTCAAGGGGTTTTTTTGCTGACGAGGGCTATTAGGAGTAACATCCAATATAGTTACGCCGTAATCTTTTATTACGGAATTGGATGATTGTTTGATTTAGGGTTTATGACGAAACGTGTGATTTAGTTACGCAGTAACCAAAATATCTATTAAAGTTGGAATCCGCGTCAGGAGTGTTACGGGGTACCATGTATATGGTTACACCGTTAAAATCACAGGGGTTATTGCTGTCACAAAAGCTGCGGAAGTTTCACTAATTAGTAACACTTCCTCCCATCCCTAAAGACCAAGGGCCAAACTCGTTCAAGACTAAAAGTTATTAATTAGTATAAATAGATGATGAATGATTCTAAATCAATTCATTCCATTCACATTTGGTGTAGTTTGCCGCAAAAAGAAGAAAAGGGAAAAAAGTGTTCGAGCAGTAGGTATAGGGCAAACCCTTCGGGGTTTGCCATGGCGTTCGACTAGGGGATATCGATGAGCATTTAATTCGTTTTTTTTTTTTATTTTATTTTTTTTTTTTTTTTTTATTTTTTTTTTTTATTTTATTATTTTTTTTTTTTTTTTTAGGCACAATTTGTAATTATACTTCAATTTATAAAACTTCAAGTCTCAAAAGAGCCAAATGGTGTACTAACCTACTTTGCAAAGTGAATTATAAGTAGATAAGAAAAGAAGAAGAAACACCCATGACATATATGTTAGAGGAATAAACCCGTTCGTTACGTTCAGTTACGAATCTATGACCTTCGGATACTATTCATGAGTTATAATTCCTTATGGTCAAACATTTTACAATTTAACTCCACCGACTTTCAACAAAGCTCGGTGCTCACATAGAAGAGTTACTACCTATGGTATTCCGCCCTTAGAATCCAACCCCCTAAGAACCAGTGATTCGACTTAACCTATAACTCTAAAAAGCCTTCCCCTTAAAAGCTTATCAAACCCCAACTATATCCCCAATGATCTAGGCTTGATCCTATGGATACAAGACTTCCATTATAACTCGATTGTGTAAAAAGATAGATTGTTGAACCAAGTCCTAACCTAGCCTAGAGACTCGATTCTAAAGAAATGGTATGAGAAATAAGACCCTCGACAAAACACACAATTATGGATTAGGTATTGTTTGGTCTTTGTAGAGATCTGTGTGTTTTATTAGATGATAGAAGAGAAGATTAAGAATATTTAAATGTTTAGACTTAAAGAGTTAAAGAAGAGAAAAGAGAGGAAAAAATGTTTGTAAAAGGTGAGGAATACAAAGGCCAAGTGGGGTATTTATAGGCCAAGGAGCACAAATTGTGTCTGGCACGCTGCCCACGCGCTAGAGCATGGCCATCGCTCTAGATTCCCAAAGATAAATTCTTTAGGTCTTGGCGTTTTAATTACCCGCACTTGTTAAACCCCCAATTGTACTTCACACTATGACCTTTCAATCATATTTATGCTCAAGGTCAACCAACTCAAATAGCCATTTGATTAGAACATTTGTGAAGTATTAAAAGCGTTTTTTGATTATTCAGATAAATAAAGAGAGGACCAAGAAATTATCGGAAATGGGGATTCCTAAAGATTGTAAACTAGCCTAGTTGGGATCCAACTAAAGATAGAAAGGGCTAGTTAGGAACCAAGGGAATATTCTTTGCTTGGTGAAAAAGGGAAAAGATTTGAAATTTAAATTTCAAATTCAATAACACACATGTTGGATAAGAGAGGATCAGTTGTGTGTGAGTTATCATGATGTGACTTGATGTGATAGAAGGGATCCTCTTGAGCTCATTTGAAATGGAGGATTGAGATAAGAAGAGTACACTTGGTTAAGTGGCATGATCAAGGGTGATGAACGAGTTGTGTTTGTTATGTGAGTGAGAAAATAATGTTTATGAAAGGTGTTGTGTTTGTTTGAGATGAAGTATCAATCCAATGGTTGAGAATAGAATGAGTGAGTTTGGATTGATGGGATGGCTTGATCAAAGGAAGTGATGAAAGTGTATTAGTTGTGTTTATTTAAGAAACAATCCAAGGGTAGAGAAGTGTCAGAGTGTTGTAGTTGGATTGTTGACATGGCTTGATCAAGGGTTGAGATGAGGAAGTGTGTGTGTAATTTGAATTATATGTAGAAGAAGGTGAATAGTGAGTGTATGGTGGAGAATGTTTTGAAATGATATGGAAGATTATGGTTAGGAATGAAGGAGACACAAAGGTACATAAGGTACAAGAGAAGTACATTATGTATGGGAATATTGTAGAGGATAGGATTTGAGGTTTATTTGGTGAAGGTGTATGTGAAGAAGGTTGATTGTGTTTAAGGAGTGTTTAGGAAGATAAGTATGAAGGTAATAAGGTTTAGGATGAAATCAAAGGATTGATTTGGGTTAATAATCACATTGCCAATAAGAGAGAAAAGAGTGGGCATTTGTGATTATGGAATGGTTTAAGGAAGAAGATGTTTGGAGTGTGTGTAGAGGAGATGAAATCACTTGTTGGGTAAGAAGGGTAAACAAGTGATTAGATAGAATGGGTAGAGGTATTATGAGAGATAGTGAGACTTGTAATGTGAGTTTGTTAAAAACCCATTTTTGGGTAAGGAAGTGAGAAGTCATGTATAATTATTTCCTAATTCCACAAACTCAATTAGTCATTTAGACTTTTAATCCTTGATATCTAAATGGATTTGATCATTTAATCATCTTGATGCAAACAAGCTAAGTACTGTGTGCATTTTAAGTAAGCTATCATAGCAGGAAAGGATGCGTTTACGCAAGTGAACTTAGATTAGTTTTTACCATAAGGGCGTAAAACTCACGGTTAATGAATTCGAAGCACTTGTTAAATCAGATTAAGGTCAAATGATTACTTTTGCTTGTTGGTATGTTGAAAGTATGATCATACTAGGTTTAGAAAGAAGTTTCGGCCTTGGCTAGAGGCGTTTGATAAAGGATTTGAGTTGGCGTTTTATGGAAAAATGATAGGATTGTTTTTTTCCTCTATTAAGTCTATAACTAATTTGGAGTGTTTCAATATGGCTCAACTATCATGCACATACCTTTATTTAAAGTTTCAACATTCTGACGGGTAAGAGGAACGCCGACCAAGTGTAAAATCCGTAAAAACAGATTTCGCGTGTGCGCGTTGGAACGCGTTGCCCATACGCGTCAGATGGTGAATCCGGTTTTGCGTTTAAGGCTACGTTTGTCTGTATTTTTATGTTTTGCGAACTTTTATTTGTCATCATTAAAACATAAAGGAGATCCTAGTCAATGTTTCACCAACAATCTCCCCCTTTTTAATGATGACAAATAATATTTCGAAAAGCAAATAAAATTACAAATATAGCGAACATGAAGACCATCGTTGATGAAGTTTGCGTCTTACATAGCTCCATGTATGCTACGGCTCTTTTGCTTCCATAAGCTTTCCGTCTCCCATTATTCCTTGCTTTAATAAGCTTCAAGGCTTTGCTTTTCTTCTCCCCCTTTTGTCAAATCAAAAAGGCGGGATCTTGGTCATTAGGTAGAAGGTTGATATCTTTGTAGAAAAGAAGAATATATCTCATTGTACGTGCTCCCCCTTGTTCCAAGGCGGGGATCCATGGGTCAAGAGCATCACCTTCGAAAGTGTTCTTGGCTACAAACTTAGCAAACAGGAATCACAAAACATCACAAGCAACATAAACATACTAACACATGTACAAGCCAAATTGTTAGCTTACCATTTGAAATATTGGAAACATGGAAGTGTACAAATGTGGATTATTATGACTTTGTACATTGTTGCATACATTCATATAAATATTTTAACATTTATGTGTATAGTTATTCATGACTCCAATTACTTTTTGTTGAGCAAGATAGAGGTAATAAGCACGCAAACAAGACACATATTATTTCAAGCAAATTTTATTAATAACCATATAGGTTTCACATAGATTGATCACTTGATTGAGCCGATTGCCAACATCATATACTTTTAACGTATTCTACTCATTAATGTTATCCTATGATTCTCCCCACCTAATATTATTTTCAATGACACGACTCATGTTGATAATGATAGCTAGCATAAGTTTAATTGCCTCATTGATTGAGGAGAGCATATCCTTGTTTTCTTCCCTTAGATCTTCAATTGAGTTGATCATATTCATTGTGTTTTCACAACAAATAGAGTAGCCATGTCCAATGTTATTTGGGCTTAGGGGATTCCCTATCTTATCCCAAGTTCTATCTTCCCCTGATCCTTTTATCGGAGAAGGAGGTATCCGGTATTATGGATCCTTAGTAACGTACTTCCTCCTTAAAGTTTTGAGGATATGATACATTAAAAACCCATTATTTCTATGCGATATTTGTCTTCATCGTATCGGAGTCATGCTAGAATCTTCAAATGCCTTGGTATCAATGCGCACTTTTTGGAGAGGCTAACTTGATTGTTTTGATTTGCCATTATAAAGTGCTGATGATGAAAGTAATTTAATTTTGATTTCAGTTTTAAAGATATGATTTGTGTTAGGTTATTTAGCATCTAACAACTAGCTTTTTGAAGAGATTAGAATTTGTACTATTAGATTCTTAATGTATTTAAGGTAGTTTCTACTTTTTGCGTAAGTAAGACACTCTATTAAGAAAGAGAGTATGCTTTGGTGATTATAAGTTTTAGGTTGAGAATCTAATGATAATGTGTTGAAGTTAAGATTGTGATTTGAGTACTTTGTTGAATTTAGTGAGTTTGTTTTGATATGTTAAGATTTATTAGTTGAGGATGGGTGATTTAGTTACACAAACTAGCTCCTACTAGTATATATGCATGCATCAAAGCTTATCCATGAATAATACTTTCATTATGGTTTATTGTGTAGAGATCCTTAATCACCATTTTGGATTTTTAGTTATGATAACTTTATTTTTGTTGTGTTACAAGGAAAATACTAAGGATATAGGATGAGTGGTTCAAGTTATCAAGCCTACTTCAATTTGCATTTTAATCCTTTATGGATATTTTATACATATTGGACACATAATCCATTATACAATAGCGAAGAGTTTCTAAGTATAATATCTTGGACTCATGATCGATGTGTTATATCAACACTGATAGTATTAGTTACCATAGTGGATGGTAGATTAATTTCATAGTTTCTCAGATGAGAAAACTATATTATCATGTTTATTATTTGTGTATTTTAATATGTTATATAATACCATACTTAATTCAAAAGTAAATTCTCTTTTACTACATGAGTAGTGTGTATATTACATAAAGTACTTTTTATTTTCTGTTCTACCTAATACACATAGCATTCAATCAACACATAGAATGAACAAGTTGACACAAATGCAACATTTTCAACACAATGATGAGTTGTGATCCAAAGTGATTTTGTCAATGAATTTGTCTATTTAATCCATCATGACAATCATGGGGAATAAAGCAAGCAATGTTATGAATAAGTCGATTTCACATATTTAAATATGTAAGACGATGGTTATTACAATAATGAGTAGATGTAGATTAAATTTCTTGCTTATAGCTCATAGGTTTGATATATAGAATCTGAGACAATGTTAACCATAGTTTGAATAATGCATTGGCAGTTATCTTTCATCTTGTTAAGACAACAATGTTGCTTAACTTCCATGCCTTTCAATAAGACCTGCACATAAACTTAAGCACATAAGCTTTTAATAGCATATTTCATCTTTAAAAGGTTTGCAAACATCTGTCAACTTCTTATTTCTTATTTTTGACCTCACACTCTCAAATTATATTCTATGGTGCATTGTCAACCATGAACAACCTCATAGATCGTGCAAATTTAGACTATTGAAAAAATTTTTCACGCGAAATCTAAGCTTGTTTAGACTCTTAACACCTAATATGTTCTCTCATTCAACTCACCAATTACTTGTTCTATTGGGTAACCTCTAACTTATTTTTTCACACTTTATGATAGCTTCATCGAATAAGCATTTAACTAAGGGTATTGACGGTGACCCGTTGAAATCTTGTACTGGGTTTCATTATCCTATTCATCCCTTTATCAAAGAGGATGACTGGGCTTGGGAAGCTCTCATTAAAGGTAACTTTTAGATTATTCTCAATTCATTCATCGTTTTCCTTGTTAAGGATTTATGTCATGCTTTAATAGTTTAAGAGTATCCTAGAAACTCACCTTCATAGATTTTAGGGAACATTGTGTGAGATGTAGTTTAGTGTTAAGTATATATATTTTACAACAAAGACCTATGTATTTAATGGCGGCTTCCTTTTCTAAGAATTTAAAGGGTGTTTTATTAAACGAATTTTTAATATAAACCCTAATAGTTGCACTTCTTTCTAAGTCCTATTGTCTTGCATTACTTGACTCCCTAAACCAATGTATCAAAAAGTGTCTCTCAAAGGCTCATCTACTTGCTTGTTTGAAGCTCAAGTTTTGAACTCATCCCCCCATATTGGTCGGTAAACCGACTCCATATGCTAAAGCGCTGAGTTATCCCACCACGCGATGCAATACATTTTTTGTTGTTTGGAGTTATTGCATGTATATAACACCACTTCTATGTCCTTATAGCTAGCAATGTTTTATTTTTACTTAATATCACAATTCTACTTTTAGTTAAGCTACCTACGCATTAATCATAACAAATTGACTACGCTAATCAGTTAAAAGCTAGAACCACTGAACATGTCAACATTGTACTTGTAACGTGTTTATGAGTTAATTACCTCCATCGACAACCTTGACCTTTAGGTTGCTCCTAAATATGACATGTCCACCATCATACGCCTTGTACGAAGTAAACAATCTTCTATTCCCGGTCACTGTGCTTTGTGCATACTATCCATTTCCAATCGTCGATAGCAGATCATATTTAAGACACACTCCTACAAGCAAAAATTATTAAATTCACGGTAATGGTACCCATTTTTCTTGGGTCAGTTTGTGGTTAGAAATATGGTGCCCAATTAAACACATTCTTGGGTTCTTGTTGGAAATAGCAAATAGGTTTATGTAGGTCGTACATTGAGACGCGGGACCAAGGATTGTTTTAAAAATCATAGGAGTTTTAAAAGTTTGGTCTAACACTCTAAGGTATTTTTAGCCTTTGATTTGGGTAGGAGTTTTCTCTCTTTTAGAAGGTGCTATGTTGATGATATGATGACCTTTGGTTGTTGTAAAAATTTCTTCTTCTCGAAGAATGGTTATTTTTAAAAGAAGGGTCTCGCGAGATATTGAGTTTAATGGTCTCATATGTGGTGTGGGTTAGAGATCCTAGGGTTAAACTCGAGGTCGTGTGTATCTAAGTCCATAGTGAGACGCCGTTACTAGTCGTGTCACTTGGTGTATTGTTTCCACTATTCCAATGGGTGCTTGATGACCTCGAGTGTTTGCAAAATGAGTTTGAGGGACAATGGGCTTAATAAAGCTAGTTGACGCAATTTATTTTTAACTTTGTTTTACAAACACTATTGGTTTGTCTGGACTTGCCAAAGTGGTTTTATCATTTTTTGAAAATCCAAGACCTTCCTTATCTTGGGACATTTTTTGATGACTTAACATATCGTCTAAAGCAATGCTACTTTCTTTGAATTTTGAAGAATTCAATGCTTCATCTTGAAGTTTAGAAGCATTGCATTTTAAAGAGTCAACCTCTTTGGTGAGTACATCACATGTTTTGCAAGGTTCAACCACCTCTTTATCATTTGCAAGTTTCTTTACTTCCATTTGAAGATCACTGATTTTGCTTAAAAGTTTTAAATTCTCATTTTCAAGAGATCGTTTTTTTAAAGTTTTTTAAATGTTTTAGCAAAATCTTTGTTAAACTTTAGGAGTTTCTCATTCTTCTTTTTCAAATCAATAATATTTAAATCATTAATTGAACTAGATGGTTTAGATACTACCTCTGTGAGATAGATCGCCATGAGCATGTTGCGTCCATTTTGATGTTCGTTGCGTCTTCACTTATCACTATATGCTCCTCCCATGCAAGCTTGTTCTCCTTCGGCTTTCTACTTTCGCTAGCAAAGTGGCCCTTTATTCTGCAAATGTCGTAACTGCTCCTTTTTTCTTTGAGCTTTCACTACCTTTCTCTGATGCTATTACCTCTCCCCTTTAACGAACAATTTCCTTTATTACCCAAAAATCAAATTCTGCGTCCTATACCGATTACCCTTGCAGAAAAAACTTGCGAAAGTTCTAGCTAAACAAAGTGAATCTTCGGCTTTTTCCTCACTCTACGTCTTCATCGATTTTGCCTTGTCTATAACTTTCATCACTAGTTTGATCACTAGTGCACTTTAGCCTTTGAGAGCTAATGACTTAACCTTTTTCCTTTAGTAGTAATCTTGTTGAAAGCAATGCATTCTGTCTATTTCAAGACCATTTCATAACATTAAGGTTTGCCAATTATTCTCTTCAAGAGGAAGTGGTGGCCAAATCTTTGGCTTTTCAATGGATCGTCACGTTGGCTCTCCATTTAAATGGAAGAGCACAGAAAACTTTCTCACGTTGATTTCTTGATTGAGTAGTACGGATCATAATGATTTAGACTAGTCAACAATCGGCATTGAATCGAGTGAAGCGCTATCATTAGTTTTTTCATTAAAGAATTGAGAACTTCTTGTTTTCTTGAATGAGAAGATCAATTTACAATTCTGGACTTGTGAATTCCTTGGTGAGTGCTGATGGGTGTGTGTCAAACCTCCTTTGGCAGTTTTACACATAGCTCGTTCATACTCTTTGCGGGGTTAGTGACATTGTAGATGGTCATCTTGGCATTCTTCTTCTTGCTAAGTTTTTTCTTATGTTTCCTTGAGGAGTTCATACAGGGTAGTTTTTCATAACTTTGTTTTCGAAGTGATAATCGCCGGTTTTGGTGATGACTTTCCATAAGTCAAGTATTTCGGTCTTAACGTATGTCTTAAAGAGTGCTTTCCAAAAGCCAAAGCCATTAGGTTCTAGCAACATGTGGGGTCTTTGCATAGAACACCCCTCGACGTAGTTCTCTTAATCCATGGATCTTAACTCAACTTTTTCAAAATAAAGAGTGAGAATTTCAAATTGAATAAAAAAAAGGTTTTAACTTAAAACGACTTCTCGAGAAGGTTTTAACGCTTGAAAACTTAAGTAAGCTGCTTTGATACCAATTGTATAGAATGTAAAGGGGGGGGGGGGGATTAGGTTTTGTTGCATTCTTCTAAGTTATATAAAATTCCATGTCTCGAATTACGAGCCTGAGTGGTGTACTATACTACTTTGCAAAGTAAACAATAAGTAGATAGAGAGAAGAGGAGAGAAAAAGAGACACCATGATATATACTGGTCAGAAGAGATTTAGTTCCTTCTGTACATCCAGTTGCGAAATCACGAAACCAATACTATTCCTAGTATAATCCTTTATGGTGGATTACAACCGAATTACAATTTAACTCCACCGACCCTTATCAAAAGTTCGACGCTACACAGAAGAATACTACATACGGTATTCCGCACTCAGAATCCACCCTAGAACCCGTTATTAGACTTACTTATTAACTTAAAAAGCCTTCCCCTTGGAGCTTATCAAACCCTAACTAGATCCAAATGATATAGGGTCGATCTCACGGTTACTAACTCTTACCTTACAACTTGTTTGTTTTGAACAAGTTCCTAACTAGCTAGAGACTCAATTCTAAATAAAAAATTGTATGATGAAAGAAGACCTCAACAAAAACAACACATGTATGGATTAGGTATCTCGTGTGGCTCTCTTGCTGAGATGTGTGTTCTTCAATAGTGATTGAGTGAGAAGATTAAGAAAACTTATATGTTTAGACTTAGGAGGCGGTTAGAGAAGAGAAAAAAGAAAGAAGAATGTTTGCAATGAGGTGAGGAATACATAATGACATAGTGGGGTATTTATTGGCCATGGAGCACAAATTGGTGTAAAAAACAATTCGTATATGGCACGCTGCCCCACGTGTTAGGCTGGCCAGCGCATCTAATTCTTGAGCGATAAATTCTTCGGGAATTGGCGTTTTAACTACCGCACTGTTAAACCCCCAATTGTACTTCCGCTATAAAACCTTTCAATTTTTCTTATGTCATGGTCAATGTAAACGCCTAATTGTAGGTTCATTAGATTCGTTTTGCCCATCCTCGGATATACATAATAACATTGGAAAGATATAAAGCACAGCGGAATTACTATAAGAACTCATCAATGTTATCACAAGGTATTCTTTATTCATGCTAATAAACTATAAACTATTCGACTTTAATCAGTCGACTTTGTTATCTAGATAAACTAAACTATTACACCAAATAATATAAGCTAATACTTTTAGACTTTCATTGGAGGAGATCTAACCTATGATATATTAAAACTATTCACCCTAGACTCCTTTTATACGTATACGGAGTAAGGTTTACATGGAAACTAATATTTAATATTAATGATTAAATTCAATCAGTTATTCAATCATTATTTTGACAAATTCTTTCAATTATTTATCTTTTGTAGTATTCTGTGCTACAACTTTGGTATTCATGTTTCATCTTGTTTCATTCGTGTTTTTGTCTTATCAACTCAAAATATAATTTCCCAACAATTTCCCCTAGTGATAATGACAAATCCCAATAAAGCAGAACTTCCCCTGAAGTGATATACGAATGAAACTTCCACCTAATCCATGCTATACAACAAAGAATCATCACGCTGCAAATCATCAAATTCTTCTTCCCTTTGGTATTCATCAAATAGGGGTCCTTCTTGTAGATATGCAAACTTATAATACTCTCCCTTCAGTGGTTTATGTTGATGGGTAAATGTTAACAATAAGCTTCCCCTGAAAGTATGTTAACCATCTACTTGAATCTTCGAAATCTGTTGGCTTCACATAGTTATTATTAAGAATTCATCTAAGTGCAATAAATCATCATTCCTCTATGTGACTGTTACCTCATACTGCGTTCTTTTGTTAATTCTTGTTTGTACGTAAAAAAAGGATACCCTTGTCACATAATTGATTTAAAATGCTTTGCATCAAATGTCTTCATAATAATCTACAAACCATTATACTTAATCATGTGGACCCAAAAGGTTTTTCATTCTATACGTTTCATATTTACCCAAACACAATCTTGAGGCGGCTACACTAAATATTTAATAAATAACTACTATATTATCGTGAACACCACAACGCTTTGCTAGGACTCTCATGAGAAGTCTTGCTATTCTTACTATTTTGTATATCTAAAACCTACACACCTTATACCCTTTATGTTCGAGGGATATAGGCTTACAAAGGAATCTATTTTATTTTTGTTTGGAAGCTAATTAAAACTAATTAAACCCTTCATTTATCTTTGATATTCTTTGACTTTTCAATGTTTATCTTCATGTAGAATACCAACGTGTCATATTAATCTCTTGTTGTTTCATTCGTCTTCATTTAAGCATATGTAGTTTTGTAATCATCAAATCTGAGATCCCAACAGTCAACCAACTAAATAGCATTTGATTAGAACGGTTTGTGAAGTATTAAAATATTTGCTTATTCGATAAAGTTAAAAAAGAGAAAAGAATTACCAGAAAGGGGAATTTTATGTATTCCTCAAATATGTAACTATCCTAGTTAAGATCCAACTAAAGATAGAAAGGGCTAGTTAGGAACCAAGGGAATATTCTTTGCTTGGCGAAAAATAGGGAAGATTTAAAATTTGAATTTTAAATTCAATAACACACATGTTGGATAAGAAATGATGAGTTGTGTGTGAGTTTTCATGATGTGAGTTGATGTGATAGAAGGGATCCTCTTGAGCTCATTTTAAATGGAGGGTTGAGATGAGAAAAGTACACTTGGTTAAGTGGCATGATCAAGGGTGATAAGAGAGTTGTGTTTGTTATGTGAGTGAGAAGAGAATGTTTATAAGAGGAGTTATGTTTGTTTGAGATGAAGCATTAATTCAATGGTTGAGAATAGAATAAGGGAGTTTGGATTGATGAGATGGCTTGATCAAGGGTAGTGATGAAAGTGTGTTAGTTATGTTTGTTTGAGAAACAATCCAAGGGTGGAGAAGTGAAGAGTGTGGTAAGTTAGATTGTTGACATGGCTTGATCAAGGGTTGAGATGAGGAAGTGTAGAGCTTGTGTGCTATACTGTGTGCATTTGTGTGTGTTGATTGTGAATTATATGAGAAAAAGGTAAATAGTAAGTATGTGGTGAGAAGTTTTGAATAGACATGGTAGATTTTGGTTGGGATTGAAGGAGACTCAATGGTACATAAGGTAACAAGAGTAAGTGCATTGTGTAAGGAAATATTATAGAGGTTGGGTTTGGGGTTTATTTGGGGATGGTGTACGTGAAGGATGGTTGGTAGTGTTTAAAGAGTGTTTATGGAAGATAAAGTATTGAAGGTTTTATAAGGATTAAGATGAATTGATAAGGTTTTTTTGGGCGTAATAATCACATTGCAATAAGAGAGAAAGAGGAAGTAGGCATTTGTGATTATAGAGTGGTTAAGAATAAGATGGTTGGAGTGTGTGTTAGAGGAGATAGAAATTAAATTGTTGGGTTTTAGAAGGGTAAACAAATGATTAGATAGAATAGGTAGAGGTATAGTGTAGAAGAATTAAGGACTTGTACATGTGAGGAATACATGTGAGTTTGTAAAAATTGTCTTATAGGTATGGAAGTGAGTAAGTCAAAGTAAATTCAACTTCTAATTACCACAACTCAATTTAGTCATTTAGACATTTTAATCAATGGAGAATCAATAATGGATTTGATCATTATTCATATTGATGCATAACAAGCTAAGTACTTTGCACGATTAAGTAAATCATATCCTTTAGCGGGAGAAAGGTTGCGTTTACGCAAGTAGACTTTGTCTAAGTTGTAACATTTAGGGAGGTAAAACCGTTCATGTTTAGGATCATCTGGTAAACTGGTTATTAAGGTCAAATGATTACTTTTGCTTGTTTGTATGTTGAACATATGATTGGCTAGAGGCATTTGATAAAGGTTTTGAGTTGGTGTGTTATAGTTAAATGAGAGGTCTCGTTTACTAACTCTTAAGTCTTTACCTCATTTTGGTGTGTTCCCTATATGTGGATAATCTTTCAGGTACAGTCCTTTAGGGTTGTTTCAACAGTGTCGGGTTTGTGGTTTTGAATGTCAATGGGGTTTTTCAATTTTTATGTGTTGGTCGAGCGTGTGGCGCGAGGGCCAAGCGCGGGACTTGGCGGGAACTTCGAGCCTGTTGGGGTATAGTCCGGTTGTGCGTTGGTTTTGAGTAGGGTGGTGAGGGGTCGGGGAGGACGTTTTGGGGGTGGGGGATGATGGTTTTTATGTTTGGTGTGCATTGGTGGGGGCTAAGTATTTGTGGGGGTGTTTGATTTTATGAGGGGTGGTGATAGGGGGGGAAAGGGGTTGTGGGGGTATCTAGGTGGTTTAGTGGGTTTAGTTCATTGGTTGTGGTTATGGGAGTTGTTGGGTAGGGGGGGGTGGTTTGGGGTGTGGGGGGGTAGGTAGGCTAGGGTAAGGGGGCGAGTTGTGGGGGTCGGGGGGGTGGGGCTGATTTGGGTTGTGGTGGTGTGGGGGTTGGGGAGGGTGGGGGGTGGGTTAGGGTGGGGGGGTGGGGTGTTGGGGTTGTTTGGGGGTGTTATTGGTGGGTTTGGAAGGTTGGTTGGGGGGGTTGTTGGGGGGTGGTGGGGGGGGGAGGGGGGGGGGGGAGTTTGAGTGTTTTTTTATTCCTGTTTTTGAGTTTTCATTTTTGATAATGTTGGTTTTTTTAGGTTTTGCTGTTTTTTTTTTTTTGTTTTTTTTTTATGTATAGTTGGTTTGGTTGTTGCTTGTTGCTTTTGGGGTTTTTATTGGGTTATTTTGTGTTCTTAGATGTCTTTTTTTTGTTTAGTTGTATGGTTTTGTGTTTAGATTTGGGTACGGTTTTGGTGCACTGGGTAATGTTATTTTTGTGTTGTGTTTATTTTTTCTTGGTTATTTCGTTTTTTATTTTTTTTTCGTATTTTTCTATGTTAAGTTTATTGCTTTCTCTTTGGTTTTATGTTATTTTAAGACTAAATACAAAAACTATAAAATGTAAAAGATAAAAATTTTTTATATTTTTAAAAAAAAATAAAGTATTTTCTAGCATTTAAATTCTTATTAGAAGTGAATCAAAGAATTTGCTACGTTTGTTTGCGGAATAACAAACCATGTTGAATGAAAATATATGTGATCTCCCCTCTAAACTTAAACAACAACCTATGTATTGTTAAGTTATACCATGCTCTGCCAATGAAAGCATTCTAATGTCATTCTCAATGACACAACTCATGTTTTATTACCTCATTAATAGAGGAGAACATATCCCTATCTTCTTCTCTAAGGTCTTTTTTTGAGTTGATCATATTTATTGTATTTTCACAAGAAATATAATAGCCACGCTTAATGTGATTTGGGTTTAAGGGATTCCCTATCTTATCACAAATCTTATCTTCCCTGATCCCCTTTATAAGAGAAAGGGGAATCTTGATGTTATAAATCCTTGTTCTCATTTCCTCACTTTGAGTTTGAGGAACGACCACATTATCGCCATTATGTTATTCATTATAAAGGTTTAAATCCACATCGAATTCGGAGTCATTGCTTGAGTTTTCAAACGTCTTATCATCAAGCACACTATTTGGAGAGCTAACTTGTTAGGAATCGAGAAAAGTCTCAGTTACACCTAAAATACGTAGCTCGTTAAGTCTTATTTACTTTTTGGAACCTTAAATAGGTAGAAAGGCCAAGGCCCATGGAAAGCCCATGTGAGAGCCCATGGCCGGACACATTAGTTGGTATATGTACCCTCTCCATAGCTTAGAGAGGGTGTTGGTTGGTTCACTTTCTCATTTTCACATAATCTAATATTCTCTCTTTCTTTCTCTCTCTAAAAGTGTCCATCCTTCCACTTTCTCTCTCTAGTTCTTTGTCATTTGATTGTGAGATTAGATAATACAAGTATATTACATCTGGTATAAAGAGCCATGGGGTGATTTATTTTGGTTTTGTGTGCATTTTTCTCTCTTGTTTAGGCATGCGTTGGTTCGAACTCAAACAAAGGATATTCATCTTTTGTGGGTTTAAAAACCATAAAGCTATCAATTTTCTTCCTAGTTTATCCTATTAAAAGTTAGAAGTACATGTAAAACTTTGAAAACATACCAAAAACTTGATTTTCTTAAGTTTTTTTGTTTGAAAAAGAGTCTTTGTACCAAGAATCTTAATTTCAAATTTTTTGTGTCAAAAACGTTAAAATTTGTATTTTTAAGGTTCTACTAGTCTTAGAATAGCAAGAAGTACAAGAAAAATCGAGTAAAAAACGTCAAAAAGTGAGTCTTTAAGTGTTTTGAAAAAGTTGGGTTTCGTATTGCTTTAGGCGAATTATATGTGTTCCAACAGGCGAATTACACAGGCGAATTAATCATGCGATTTATACATTTTTATCAGGCGAAGTATACATTTTTAGTCAGGAGAATTATACATTTTTTGTTAGGAGAATTATACAGTTTTGCTTAAGCGAATTAAATAATTTTGCTTAGGCGAATTAGACAATTTGCTTTAGGCGGATTACACGAGTTTGGCTTAGGTGAATAAGACAATTTTTTTAGGCGAATTATACATTTTTCTTACTAGGCGATTTATACACATCTCGTACTTGGGGCGATTTATACAATTTGCTTAGGAGAAGTATAAACTTTGCTTAGGAGAAGTATACAATTTGCTTGGGAGAAGTATACACTTTGCTTGGGAGAAGTATACACTTTGCTTAGGAGAAGTATACAACTTACTTAGGTGAATTATACCGCTTTCATTAGGTGATTTATATGGTTTTTCTTTGATTTGTAAAATCCCGTGAAAGATTAACTTCTTTTCCCGGTTTTAACAAGAATTGTAAAATCCCGTGTAATTCCATTACTTCATCACTTAAACAAAACTCACTTCAACATAATAACCTCTAATCACTGAACGATCAAAAGTTATCTTTTCTTATTTAATTAATCAATTCAAAATGACAACATTAGTAGAATTTATGATTATTGCCGATGCGGACAACCGTCCTCCCATGCTGGAAAAGTCCTTGCATGACTCGTAGAAGAGTCGTATGGAACTATACATAGAGAATCGGGAGAACAGGAGAATGATTCTTAACTCAGTTAAAAATGGTCAATATATTTGGCCTACTGTTGCTGAAGAAGATGGCACTACTAGGACAAAGAGGTATGAAGAACTTTTGGTTGTAGAGAAACTCCAAGCTGATTGTGATCTTAAAGCTACAAACATCGTTCTTCAAGGTTTTCCATCGGATGTGTATGCCATTATAAATCATCATAAAGTTGCCAAAGAGATATGGGACAGAGTTAAGCTTCTTATGCAAGGCACGAAATTCTCATTACAAGAAAAGGAATGTAAATTGGATGATGAGTTTGATAAGTTTTCATTTGTAAAGGGTGAAACATTGTATTAGTACTACTGGAGATTTGATCAACTAATCAATAACATGAATGTTATTAATATGTCAATGAGACCAGTCCAAGTGAATACAAAGTTTTTGAACAGTCTACCACCATAATGGAGCAAGTTTGTGACGGATGTGAAGTTGGTTAGAGAATTGCATACTACAAACTATGATCAATTGTACTCATATCTCAAACAACATGAGGCACATGAAAATGAAACTCACTTGATGCGTGAATGATACCAAGATCCTCTTGCATTTGTTGCTAACTACAATCAATCACCATCTCAACTTAACAACTATCACTCTCAATACAACACTACATAGTTTTCTCAATAAACAAATACCATGATTCTACAAGTTCACTCACCTCAATCATACTCACCAATGTATCCACCACCTCATCTATCACAACCACAAATTAGTCATTAATCCATTCCACTATCATAATAATACCAGTCTTATATGGATCATCAAACCTCATTTGTTCCACCAATTGCTTACAACTCACCTAAATCTTCAACACAACCAATAACTGAGTTCCCTTAAATGGACTCAGGTCTTGTTGTTCCTATGTTTAATCAAGGTGATGATCCAATTGCATGTCTCAATAAGGCAATGGCTTTCCTAACAGTGGTAGCTTCTTTAAGGTTCCCTTGAACTAACAATCAACTTAGAACTTCCTCTAATTTAAGAAACCATGCCACTATTCAAGACAACAGGGTTACTGGGCAACAAGTTCAAGGGAGGCAAGGACAAAGTTATGATGGTACTAGCTATAAGGGTAATGCTACTACTTATAGGGGAAATAATACATGAGGGCAAACAAGGGTGGTTAAATGTTATAATTGTTAAAGTGAAGGACACATGGCTAGGAAATGCACTCAGCCTAAGAGGCCAAGGAATGCTGCATGGTTTAAGAGTAAGGCAATGTTAGCTGAAGCATAGGAATCTGGTCAAATTTTGGATGAAGAACAACTAGCATTTCTTATAAATCCAAGCATTCCAGATGGTCAAACTGCTTAGACAACCATTCCAAACACTGCTGCTTTCTAGACTAAGGATCTTGATGCTTATGATTCTGACTGTGATTATGTCTCTAATGCAAAGGCGGTTCTGATGGCTAATCTTTCCAACTATGGTTCAGACATTATCTTAGAGGTACCTCATCTTGAACCCTATCATACTGATATGGATAATCAAAGTGTGCATGCAATGCAAGGTTTAGAACAAACACCAGCTGATGATTTTATAGATAATGAGATAACAAGTGATAGCAATATCATTCTGTACTCTCAATATTTGCAAGAAATGTAACTGGCAGCTATTCAAGATACTAATTTGTATGCACAACAAGATTTAATGATTTTATCTTCGATTGAACAAATGATTAATCATGTAAATAATTAGGAAAAGGCTAATCGAGAAAAGAATAATAAATCCTTAACCGCTGAGCTTGAGAGATATAAAGAACGAGTCAAATTTTTCGAACAACGTCTTAATATTGATTTAAGTACATGTGAAAAAATGATTGATTCTTAAATGGATGATATGATTAAGGAAAATCTTGCACTTAAGCAGCAAATTGACTCACTTGAACAAAATCTTTCTAATCAAATCAAAGAAAAGGAATATTTATTGCAAACATTTACTATTTTCAAAAATGACTCCAAAGAAAAGGAAATTAAATATATGGATAAAGAAATTGATTTAGAAAAGAAGATAAAGTAATTGGATAATATTGTTTACAAAGTGGGTCAATCTGCTCAAACAGTACACATGTTAACAAAGCCTCAAGTTTTTTATGATGACACTCACAAACAAGCTCTTGGTTATCAAAATCCGTTTTATCTCAAGAAACTCAGCGGATTAAGCCAACCTTGTATGATGGTAGTATTATAACTAGTCAACATGCTGCTAGTCCTGTGATTGATGATGAAGAGACATTGATTTTGGAAGAAGTTAGTTGATCTAAAATGCTTACAAAACAAAATGATCCAATGTCAAAAGAAAAGAAAGTTAATACAACTCCAACTAATTAAGTTGAGTTAAATTGATTGTCTGAAGATTTTGGTAAACGTTTTGTTCCACAATAAGAATTGTTTGATGAACAAGCTTTCTGGTTACAAACTTTACACCCTAATACTGACCAATCTGCTTCGTCACTTGTCAAAGTTGTGGCTCCTAAGGAACTCCCTATGGTAAGTGATTCGATGATTTAGTGTATACATAAAATATATATCCCAAATACCAAATAGTAATAGTATAGAAAGTATCCCGAATAGATATAAAAATTATTTGAGGACAAGTAATAGTCTATCCACCGGATGTCGTGTCCTAACGAGAGATGAATTTAAAATCCACAAAAGTATTTTGTTTGATGCTTGAATATCAAATATTTTTGTTTTTGGTTTTAAAACTAAAAATTTAATAAAAATTAACTATAGAAAAACTAGATACAAATAGCAAGCAATTTAATGAATAACGATATATAATGAAAGATATGCTTACTAAGTGTATTGATTAGATCCTTAAGTGTGAATTAAATATACAATTAAGTCTTTATCGATGAATCTATATCTTTCTAACAAATTATCTTCTCACAACGTTGGCTTATATTGAAAACAACTTTTATTAAGATATTGATTACTAAATTTGTTGGGATTCTAGATTTGATGAGACAAAATAAATATAAGAATGAAACAAAAGGACTAAAATTATAGTTACAAATATCTTCAAGCTGGTGGAGAATATAAAGATAAAGATAAAGATTTTGAAGATATCAGAAGATCTCCTTATGGGTGAATATAAGTTGAATACTATTTCAAAGCGTTGGGTATTATTTTGGCAAATGATGTTTATACTGTTAATGTCATCTGATATCATACAAGGAATGATTTTTCTTCTCAGATGGATTTAGATCTTGGGCATAACTATTTTTCAAATAGTTTATTATTATTGATTTTATGGCTCGGTTTGAAGATTATTTGAAGATGT